>JAODLI010013944.1:0-37577 GCA_027575585.1 Percopsis omiscomaycus | reverse complement strand
TAGAGATTGCTCACCCCCCCCCCCCCCTCCCTTCCTCCCTGTCAGCTGATGATTTTGTAACCTTCTTTTCAAAGAAAGTGAATGACATTAGCCTGTCGGAAATCTAAACACTTTCTCTGCCCTCTCCACAGAAGACATAAAAAACACTGATTGTATCCAACTGGGCCACTACCTGCTCACTTGACCCTATCCCTACATCTCTTCTCCAAGCCATCTCAAATGACCTCCATTCTTCACCTCTCTGATCAACTACTCTCTGGCCACAGGCTCGGTCCCAGCTGCCTTTAAAACAGCTAGTCACACCGCTACTTAAGAAACCCTGGATGCACCTGCAGCTCAGAACTACAAACTGGTATCTCTCCTTTCTTTCTGTCCTATCTAAAACACTCAAATGCGCTGTCTCCAACCAACTGTCCTCCTACCTCTTACAAGACAACCTCCTGGACACCCCCCCCCCCCAGTCTGGTCTTAAGGCTGTTCACTCCACTGCTCTTCTTAGGATGACAAAAGCCCTGCACACTGCTCGGCGCTCTCCTGGTTTGAGGCCTATCTGACAGATTGCTCCTAGCGAGTCCTCTGGAATGGACACCCGTCCAAACCCGGCCCTCTCACCACTGGAGTTCCACAAGAATCTGTGTTCGGACCCTTACACTAGATCTCTTAGCTCTGTAATCTCTTCACACTAATTCTCGTATACCATGCCTGCTATGCCGACGACACCCAACTCTACCTCTCCTTTCCTCCATCTGACACGCAGATCACAACTAGAATCTCTGAATGTCTTGCTGACATCAGTGCTTGGATGTCTTCGGAACACCTCAAGCTCAACCTTGAAAAGACAGAGCTACTCTACCTTCCGGCAAAGAAGGCCCTCAGGTGGACCTGTCCATTACCCTTGAGAACACCACCTCCAGTTCAACTGCAAAGAGTCTAAGAGTTGTCCTGGACAATCAACTGTCCTGCGCAGCCAACATTGCCGCAACAACCTGAGCCTGCAGATTTTCCCTCTACAACATCCGAAGGACAAGGATGTTCCTCTGCACAGCTCCTAGTCCAAACTGTAGTAATCCCATGTCTAGACTACCGCAACTCTCTACTCGCCGGATTACAAGTCTCTGCTACCAGACCCCTACAATGAATTCAAAATGCAACAGCATGTCTAGTACTCAATTAACCAAAGTTCTCCCATGTAACCCCCCTCTTCCGAGAACTTCACTGGCTCCCCATCGCAGCCCGCATCCGATTCAAGACATTGGTGTAGGCCTACAAGGCAGCAAAGGAAACTGCCCCGCTCTACCTCCAAGCAATGGTAAGATTCCAAGCCCCAGCCAGAGCACATGGATCTACCACCTCGGCTGGCAGGCTGACACCTCTGTCGCTATGAGCTGCGCGTAAGAGTCGCGCAGCCCAATCCAGACTCTTCTCTGTCCTGGTGCTCTGTCCCACCACAATGGTGGAATGAGCTTCATGCAGCAGTCTGAACAGGGAAGTCACTACCGATCTTCCGCAAGAGACTTAAAACCCAAAATCTACCTTGGTACCTCAGCCACCAATGCTACCTCATAGCACTAATCCCACTAACAGAAGTTCTCTATAACAATCCTTTTTCTATCCTTTCCTTAGCTCTTAGAATATTAAGCACTTTGCTGGAACTTAGGCTGCTAGTAATTAATGACTGTTTTGAGGAGCGAATGATCATTTTCAAGTAATGTACTGAAAAATGCATAAGTGAAGTAACCTCACTACTTTGTACTTTCTAAGCTATCAATTAATTGTCGCCTCCATAGACACTAGACACTGAAACCTGTAATTGTCCTACTAATTCCCCTTTTGAGTCTTCATCTGTATGTGACCAAAGTGTGGACCCCTGACGTCACGGTCCAGCACAACACCACCACTGTGCTTTTTTTCCTGTGGGTACTGCGATTTAGCAGGCAGATTTGTGCCCACCCACAATGTCTGGACATGTTTCATTCAGGTATTCCCATCAGCGTGACAATGACGGTAAACTGCCTAGGTGCACGCCAGCACTACTCGGGGAGAGAAGACCACATATTCTGTGGCTATGTGTCTTGAGAGAGTTTGGGAAGCAATACGTCTTTGTGCTATTGGCCGGTGAACATGCTCACACCACAGCTGTTTTTTTTACTGATGTACTACTTACAAACAATACACTCTTACTGCAATAACGTGAAGGTAACGGGAAACCATGTATGATAACAATTTTATTATAACTTATTTTATTTAAATACATACTGGACATTTAACAAATGTTGCAACTTTTGTTTTGTTTTTATGAAACTTTTGTTTCATAAAAACATACTTCAATCAACTTTCTAGACGTATGTTTTTTTAATGGGGAAAATGGAAATCATTGGAGGTTGAAAAACATAGCATGGCCAAATTATTATTTTAATCCCAAACCAAGTTTTGTGGATTTATATTGATTGTATTTTCTTAAACATTCAAATCAAGAAATGTTCACTGTTCGCACTACTCGTCATGCTGTTTAGCTTTAGAGTGGATAATTTCATATATCAGACATGTCCTTCAGACATCAGGGTGAGCTTTTTATGGGTATAGTCATATTACAGTGAATGATATTATGATACTCTTTACGAGTTGGTTTGACAACACAAGTTTCCGTACGTTGGTGGCCATTAGCGGCTGCCTGCTCTTTGATGTGGTAGTTTTGATTTAGAACCTCATCTTTTGTTTCACCATGGCTGCGTGAGCTCTGTTAGGCTTTCTGTTCCCAGCACACGTCTGTAAAAAGCATCCAGTATGGGAAAGCTATTAAGAAAAACACATACAGAAAGCTAATTTTATGGTGGGTGATTTCACCAGTCTTGGTTTTGTTTCATAACATAGGCTCTTCACTATACAGTAATCGTGCCAGACGGCTGAGTCTGGCACAGCATGGAAATACTTAAGGGAAGCCCACCTCCTGGGCAGTGACAGTCTGACAGTATATGGCAAGCTTGTTGCCTGTGACTCAGACAAGTGGATCATTCAGGTCAATGGCGGAGTTGAGTCATGCTTGAAAGCCTGAAAACACCTCTGTGTGACATTCCTACATCCTAGCATCACTGCAAGCACTTTCCCGACATTATGTGGTCTCTGTCACAACATAAACAGAAGGGCAAATGTTATTTAACAATTCCTTCAACAATTTTTCAGTTGTTAAGTCAAATCTGGAAGTTTTCCACATTCCTAATTGTGCCATATGGGTGACATATGGGTATGTGAGTGATTCATCTTAATTAAAGGTGCACTCCATGATTTGTGTCAGGAATTGACCTTGTGGTTAAAATACCACTACCCCTCTTCTAGGCTCACATCGTTCTCTAATATAGGATCAGGGGGAGCTATACATGTTTTTTTAAATAGATTTACATTTATGTCTTTTGTGCATTACAGTATCTGAACATTTGAACATAAATATAGAGCTGTATTACAATCTAATCAAGCAACGAGGAGCTAGTCAAGAGCTCTGTCTTTGGTACTGCATGGAGTTAAGCAAATCCTGAGAGGCATATTAATTATAAAAAAGCAAGAAAACACATGGTGCATCCATCCTACATTTATGATCTATTCATTTTTATTATGGCCACTCAAAATCTACCACATCAAGGAGCATGCAAGCCATGCAATGGCTTCCACAGACTCTGAGACCAGGGGCACCGCGACCCAGAATCCTTTTTAAAAGATCAACCACATAAGGGACCAAAAAGAACCGACCCACATTAAAACCAGAGTCCAGAGACTAAGTTAGCCACAAGGGACCAATGCAGTTTATCATGCCAGTCTATGCAAAGTTACCATGAACAATCACACACCTGGCTAAAGCAGCTATTGTGTACAGTACACATAAACATTTCAATGAATTTGCTTGAAAGTCATGGTCTAGCATTACACTTTGAAGCAATGCTGGTGGCAAATGAGGGCACGTTTAAGAAAGGTTTATAATACCAATAATGCCAGGGAGGGCAGCGATTTTAAGTATGGCAGCAATGTAGATGGTTTAGGCATCTTGGGCAATGATGCTTACAGGTAGGCCAGGCTTGTTGGGGAACGAACCACTAGACTATCCTGCCCTAGTCATTTTTTGTCTAAAACACAGCTTAGTAGACCTTATTAGACCAATCAGTATACTTACATATAAATTCAGGTTAATTCAGACTCGTTCAGATAACTATACAGTATGATTACATTTTATCATTACACTTTACAGCCGCCAGATAAACTCAGCTTATTAGCTTTTTTCAAATACTACACGTAAATGTTGTCAAGTGACAGAACATAAGATACTCTTCCTGGCAACACCCATGCAACACCAATTACAAGCTGTCATGGTGTGCTCTGTGCTACCAATAAGCTCAAACTAAGACTTCAATGTTCACTTCGTCATACCGTATCCAGTAACTGCCTGCTAATGTAGCATGGTAATTACCGTCTTGGAATTTAGGCTCATCTGGCTTCCATTATTGTCCGTCCTAATGTATTTCCATGAGGGTAACAGCTGTCTGGAACACTGGGCTTATTCTTAAGGATGGAAGTTTCCTGGGTAGAGTTTTGATGGACATATGTTGGATAGTAATTTGTGGTGGCCAAGTCACCTGCCCATTCCTCATATGATTATATTTATTTAATGTTTATTACTAATCAATAATAATCCGCCCTGCCTCTGTTAAAGGTACTGTACACTCCTCAAGAGCGTTATAGCACTTGGGCTAAGTGATATGGACCAAAAATCCTATCCTGGTATATTTAGGCTGAATAGCGATACATGATATATAACGGTATTTTCCACGAAGTAGGCTAAATGTTCAGTTGTAAGTCAAAGCCACATGTGAGATGTCACAAACACTTTTATTAAAAGACTGTGATCAAAATAAAACAAACAAGGTTTTCCTCTCCTGCTTAACAAAACACACAGCTGTGCAAATAACAATAAAAATGTAAACAGAACAAAAATAACAACAGGCCTACCCATGAAAATATAGAGCTGCACAATATATCAACATGTAAATGAAAAAGATATTTATAAAAAATAACCTATATTAAAGCCCTATTACGCAACAATTTGTATTTTTTGCTCCCGGGCTCCCTCTACAGTTGCCGAGTGTAATTCACTTTTACACCACTCGTAAATACAAATTGTGCTTTGAGCCCCGTCATTAACAGGAGTACACGTACATTTGTTGACAAGCTGAAGAATACATAACCAGCAAGGAAAACATCAGAAGCCAAAGAACATGTCGACTGACAAGATAGAGGGATATTACAGGATTTACACAAATATAACTCTGCATCATTATATTTATTGTGACATCGGAGATGAACACTAACAAAAAGAATAACGGAAAGTTTTCTCTGAAATACTGCTTGCATTTTCAGCCTATATACATTGTTTGCTAAGCGTGAATTTGGAGTATGTGTATAAAACGTTGTTGGCTACATGATATAGGATATTTCACATAATATACATTGGACAGTGTAATTTATTACAAGCTAGCTGAGATAGGTTTTGCAAGGTTGCAAACTGTGAAGGCTTATTTGGCGTGAGATTGTGTAAGGAGCGTTGGGTGGTGAGTACAGGTTCAGACTGAACACGAAATAGTGACGAGACTCTACTGGACGTTTAATACAGCTCTTGGCATACAGCCACAAACAATGACCAACAAAGATGAAAACATTATCCCCAACATAGAGTTGATTGGATTCCAGTGTGTAGCTGGAATCAAATATATTAACATATTATGACAATAACTCAGGCGAGCAACAAAGTTATATGAATACGTTTTCACTCTCTCTCTGCGGTGGGGGAGGGGTTTCGCAGAGTAGGAGAGAGGAGATAACATTTGCACTGCTTTACAGAGGAAATTAGTTATTTAAATGCAACATGAAACTATATATCGGTATAAACGATATTGTCTCATCTTATATCTCGTTTCAAAATATATAGATATACCTTACAAAGTCAATATACCGCCCAGCCCAAATCCCCAGCTTGTTAAGAAATACAACTGCTCGAATGCAGGACAGGCACTCTTCTTCCGCCTTCCGGTTGGTTGAAAGTACAGTGTATTGCTGAGGCAACAAGATGAGTAAAAAAACTCATTGATACAGTAGGTCAAATACATCCTAAAAAGATCCCACTTCACCTTACATTTATTGCAATCCTAATATCATGAGTGGAAAATTCAGCAGTAAGATAAAACTAAAGTACTTGATTTCAGAACTAGTTATTCTATGCAGCAGCACTGTATTGAAGACATGGACAAGTTCAAATACTACTGATCTGCCCACTAACCTAAGTTTCAGCGTCTGAAGCAAAAGGGGCCCACCATCAGTGAGACAGGGTCAAACCAGTCCTGCAAAACCGATCAACGCCCATGCCACATTCCTCTTAGTAAAAAAGGAAAATAGATGTTGCTTTCCCATTTTCCAGGAGCTTCCAGACAATTAGGTCTTGGAAAAGGGTGAGCTGAGATGAGGTGGCTGTAACTACAGACCAGTCCACGGATTCCTGGAACCATGGCCCATGGACTTCCGATTAGTCGATCCTCTAAAGAAAAATGCCCCCCACCCTTGCCAACGACCCATTACAGAGGAAGGTCAAAGGTCAGTGTCAGCTATGTTTGAACACAATACAGGGGCTTGCACTCCTCTGTACACACTGGAGGAATATTTAGGGAAATTCCAGACACAAACTGAGGAGTTTAATGCTCAACATAACATGGCAAATGGTCTTTGCTGAAGCACTGTTCAAACAATGAACTCTCTCTCTTAGTTCAGCTCTAAGCCTTACAATCCACATCCAGGCTTTTAAAAAGACACATTTTCTCTAGAGCTAATACTGTACGTTGTTAATCCTAAAACCATAACCAGGTCCAAAGTCTAAAAATATCTGGCATTCAGAGGGCAAACATGGCCTTAAATGAGACACTGTTACAGTTAGCGCACAGTTTGAACATTCTCCCAATGACAGTGATGCATCACAAAAGAGACACTGGGGCCAATTTAGAGCTGTCATACTCACTCAAAGTTCACCACTCAAGGCTACACTTGAGGAATTTTGAGAAAGTTTCCGCATTCTCTGTTTATGATGCTGCAGGGACGACCGAGAGGAGGCGGAGGCCGTCAGCAACTTTCTGACAGAAAGTCAGAAAGAGAAGCTGCCTTATGCAGGGTGCATACCACAACACAACCTTAATGTCAGCACCGCTACTGGTTTTAATTAAGTCCCTGTACAGAGGGAGGGGTGTGGAGAGCAAATAAACATCAAGAAGAAAAATGTTTTGGAACATCTGGATGTGGCACAACCTGGCTCTTTTTATTCTGCCACAGGAAAGTGAGGGTCGCTCCGAGCAGAGGAACCAGACTGACTCTGTACTTTTGATGTCTCACTCAGCACTGACTAGCACTGGCAATGCCTTGTTGACTGAATATCACCCCATTCAATGCGCGGAAGGTAGTAGGTCAACAACCATACCAAGGGTGCGTGCACAAGTTTAAAGTGATACTGAACTTTAGTAAAACCCTTGGTCTTCTTTGTCTTATTCCTTACACTGCTGTTCGGTCAATTCTGTTTGGTCACTGTCCAATTTAATGAACCAAAACTTTGATTTGATCTGCTTTGATTTGGTTCCATTCTACACATTCTACACACTAAACATATGCCTAATGCATATACTGTATAAAGCATGTTGAAGCTGTTTGAAGGTTGGTTTAATGTATTTTCTCATTTGTCAAAATTATCTTTTTTCGAGGTACACCAGGGGCTATGATCAGTGCCATAGATGTAAGATTAGATACAATGGAACCAAATAAATTCAATAAATCTATCCAGCTCGGTTCATTGATTACAGCAGCCCAAATATGTCATGCAGTATGTCAATGCCTGGACTTTCGAAAGGTTTAACAAAAGTTCTAAATCACTCAGGAGCACAGAAGACAATATAACGATTCAAAACCTATTTTAAAACTATTTCAAAAACCATCACACTTTGGATGCATTTAGGGTTACACAATTATATTCTTATTGGAAATAAATATACTGTATTCCTTAAGGTCCATGCATTAATGAAGTCCCACTATTTACGCAAACACCAAACCACAAATAACATCAACTTACTATCACATTAACAGGATTTATTTTACAGATTTAAAATTGCACTTCTTGATTGTGTTAAAGACCCCCTCCCCCAAGCCCCAGCTCACTGTTTACTGAGAGGGGTAAAGAAGATATGAGCCTATGAGCCCTGCAGGGGGAGGAGTAGACACAAATGCAAAACTGTTTTGTTGTTTACTGACGGGCACACGGGCAATGTGTGTGTGAATTGCTGCATTGCACTGTGAAACAAAGAAGGGTTTGTCCTTTGGTATTCAAGATCAATGCTTGTTGAATTTCATTATCCTGAAGCTACTATATCAACTAGGTTACTCAGTCTCAACTGAAACAGATGTAAGTTTGTGAAATAGATAAATGATAAAGACCACTTAATTTACTGTAAGACACTTTCAAAAGATTTGACGATAAAGACATAAGGAAATGTTCTCAAAGCTCACCAGATATATTGTTATTCGAACACCATTATGAATGTCCTAACTGTTTTGTAATCAGACTAGCGTTTCCATGCTGTGAATACATGTTTGTGTAGAGTCTCCTGTCTGGCTAAGGGGAGATTTCACAAATAAATCAAAAATAAATGGGGTGAGTTGTATCCTGCGGTGGTTTATCCGGTAAGCCATGGTCAAATCGAGCCCACACCCTCGGACCTGGTAAAGCTAACAGAGAGTGGGCTGACCATTTACTGTGAATGGCACTCCTTCATGTTGACACATATCACTATTTTCCAAAACCATGTAAATCTTTGGCTACAAAATGACAACACATTATTTTGGTTGAAGGTTGCCATTTATTAAAAATAAAATAGTCTTGCTAAAAGAAAAAATAACAAAAGCAACTGACATCATATGCTGAACGCTAACTCCAACTTCACATGTGACATCAGCATCCGGTGAAGCTTGTAGGCCTGTACCCTGCACCCTCTGACCTGTGTGTGACTCAGAGCTCTCACTCCCCACAAGCTTATGCCTGTGAGCCCGAACACCCACACTTCCCCTCCAAAGCTCTGACTTCTGGGAAAAGTTACATTCAAACAGAATTTACAGTATACAGTATGGGATGTTAAGGCAACAAGATAAAAATATATTTTACCCTGGAAGCCACAGAACACCATTGTTGCCCAAAAAGGTAACATAGTTATCATTCTGACAAAGACTGCAGTGAAACATTTTAATGAAGTGACATTTAGCCAGACTTGAGTCGTTTCAAGAAAAATCTATCGTCATGTTCATCATAATAATGGATTATACAGATCAAACCAACAATACAGCTCAGTCACTTGTCTAATAGTTTAATGGCGACAAAGGAGTTCTAAGGTACAGTAAGAACCTAATTTGACATTTGCTAAATAAAGGATAAACAAATAGGTTTTGCTCTTCTCAAAGGCTATGTTAAAAATAAGAAAATATCACCTTTCTTTCCTTTAACATGATGATATAATATTGTCTATGCAGGAGTTGGTTATAAGAGGAAATCCTTATATGAACAAACCAAACATTTTTGTCTGTGCTCAGCAAAGGACCCCTGTTAGGCATTCCCTCAGCTTTGTGGTATTCACTAGTTATTTCCTTTCTGTCATGTAGCCACGATTACAGCTAGCCCTGGTGTCTCCTTGTCTCATGCCGTAATAAACAGTCATTTAGTGGGGTTTCCTGACAACTTACACACCAAATATGTGCAGCAGAGTACAAAGTAGGACGCTATGTCTGAGCAGCAAGCACTGCGGTTACGTTTGGCCCAAAAGCGGAGGAAGTCACTGACTGTTAAACATTGTTTACAGTATACGCAGGGGTGTCGTGTTGTGAAGGTCAAGGCCATGTTTATGTTTGCCTTTGTGATGTCTTGACCCTACAATAAGGCATTCAGCATTTGGAAAAATTCACTTTGGAAATGCTTACTGGGATGGGGTGAACTTTCAGTCAACTTTATTACATATCCACTGATGAAATGTTTCACTAAAGCATAGACAAAAGCAGACTAATGGGCTAATGACAAAGTTAGCGGCCTAAAGAAATTCTAACTGATAAGGCATTGCGCTGACACCATTCCGATTTGAGCCTACTTCAAAGAACACTGCCTATTAATTGTATAATGTCTAATTGTCTAATGTCTAATGCAATGTCCGAACTAAAGATATTCCGACATTTCTACAATTAGGCACATACTCAGATTGAATGAGGCAGCCATTTGGTCTGGTCGTCATTTCCAGTCATTCATGAAGTGGCGCTCTATATTAAATAGTCTTTCATTCACCTTCAATGTGTCACACAGGTGTGTTTGGCACACAGGCTCAGAGCCTAACACTATTTTTAGTTTATAGAAATGGATGATTTCATCTCTTTTTAGAGATGAAATCGCTATATACACTCCTTGATTGCTTTATAGTGCCCATAGAACCGGCCCGGCTCACTGTGTATATTTTAAAACACAACTGTACAATAAAAAAGGTGCGAGACTGTAAGAGGATGGATAGAGAAGGGTGCAAGCCATGGAGCTATCAAGGGGACTGGGTAGAGAGGAGTGTGACTTACTCAACACTCAGGTGGGAGAGGTACAAGTGAAGTTGGAGGTTCACATTTTTGTAACTGATTTAAACCACAATGCCAATTACAGAAACAAATCGAGTTGTGTACCTTTAAATTACACTTTAACATCATATTATCACCGTCATAAATAAAGAACATCCACAAATAGATCCTTTTTATCAAATTTTTTTTAAACATTGAGATAGCGTGTAGGGGTCGACAGTCTGTCCCATTTAGTAGGCATAGCAGCAGGGCTAACAGATGCTGAATGACTCATGTTGACTCATGAATCCCTGCACCCATGCTATCTTTTTAACTTTCGCCTCCCTCTGTGCCTCTTTAGAGGCTGCCCAGTCTGATGAAAGGTATTTCCTTTTAAAACTGGAGTCACCGCTGCAGTTGTCTTTTTTTTGTTGCGGTGCCGGACTCCTAACATGTTCAACACACAATGCAATCACATGCTCCCCAGCCAAATGACGGACCTTATCTATACTTACAGTTTTTGAAGGGAAATGTACTTTGTTGCGCATTAATGCTACGCAGTTTGCTGGCCCACATTGGTGACATGCTTTCCTTTCTTTTTGAATGGCATAGATACAAGAATCTCAAATTGGGGGTCTGGACCCCCCGAAGGGTCAAAAAAGTTTGAGAACCACTATGAAGTCGTGTTAATTTCTGTCTTTCTATCCTATTTTTTAACAGAGTTAGAGTTTGTGTGTCATTCTCTGAATATTCAAAATGACTTTCTACGAAACACTAAAGAACAACTACCTTTTTTGTTTTGAAGTGATGCGTATCGCCTACACAAACAGTTCTGATGTAAGAGGCATGCAGGTATAAACTGACAATTCAAAACATTCCACTAAGGAATGTCACAAAAGTGTTATTTCAGGATATCAGGTTAGAGGCTGAACTAATAATGGTTAACCTCCACCAAGCTTTCATCATGCTTTCTTTGGACCTCTATTAATGGTGTCATACTGCCAACATACTTGCTGTGGTCCTCCTCCTGATAAAACAAGACATCCAGTTGCTCCTGTGACGTTAATGCACCACAGCTGGACAGTTACCGGACATACCTTAACGTATCTGTATGCAGCGCTAAACAAAAACAGCAGATGTGCTCTGTGAATAATGTGGTGACAGAGGTTTTGTCCCCAAATGTTGTACTGTATCTGTTTTCATTAAGTCATTACATAATATCAATATCAATAAAACATAAGACATCTGTAAAACTAAAACATGTCAAACCAATTACTTTAAATTATATTGTAGGTTTTGGTGTCATTTTAAAAGAATACATCTCACAATTTTGAGCTAAACTAGGTAATTCAGGTATTTTTTTTCAACCATGAGCTCCATAGAAGCACTATGGGTGTAATGATACAGTACACACATTTCACGATTCAACATGAATTTTGATTTTGAGGTCACAATTCCATTTTCAATTGTTTATGCACTAAATATAATATACTACACCACTTTAATTAGACCCATTCATGGGGTTTCAGGGCAAAATGATAGCAGCCATTGCAGCTCAGGTTTTGCCAGGCTTTCCCAACTCACAAGCATGCTCCTCTAACCTCAAGCTATACCACCAACCCCTAATGATACAATTTGCCAAGTTGTGCCAACCCATAACATTGCTCTCTCTGGAGATAAACCTGTGGAGCGATATCACCAGTTGGGTCATAAACACAAGAGGGTTTAAGGCTCATTGGCTAATCTGACCGCTAATTGTGGCTTGCATGGTACGAGAAAGAGCATCTAGGGAACGTGAATTGAGTATGTTTAATTCAAAAAGTTTTGAAAATGCTGCAAAATGCATCAATGCATCATGCGCCAGTGACCCTGGCATTAACAGCAACTTATAAAGCTAACATCCAATATGCAATGAAACTCAACATGTTGAACCAGATCCTGTGTAAACCTATTGTGCTTATATTTGAATACACCAGAGAATGTAAGAGAGACT
The DNA here is from genome assembly GCA_027575585.1 of Percopsis omiscomaycus. NCBI lineage: Eukaryota > Metazoa > Chordata > Actinopteri > Percopsiformes > Percopsidae > Percopsis > Percopsis omiscomaycus. The sequence continues at coordinate 24,943 of JAODLI010013944.1, read as the reverse complement.
GTGACTGAGCACATCTGGCTAACAGAAGCATATTGTGTGCTTTACTGTAGCCTACTTTAAATAGCATCCGGCTACAGATGTTCCAACCAATAAGATGTCTCCAGAGGCTGGTGTGACTCAGCTTTGGCATTGATAAGCACCAGTGTAACTGTATTAGCATACTATTATTTGAGGCTGTTCTCAAAGATAATTTAATTTTACAGCACTACATTTGCAAAATATTCTCCCACAATTTCCAAATTTGCCTTTGTTGAAATTACATACTGTATATGAAAAAAATATCCTAATATTCTATTCTATCCTGTAATTGAAGCAGCGTCTAAAATATGTAAAATTCAAGAAATACCCACAACTTATTCTTACTCACACTTTTAATGTTCAAGTACATTTATTATCAGATAATTACTTTTGATACATCAGTACACATAATGCTATACTTCACATCTTGTATTAAAGTATTATTGTATTGCTTTCTGGTTTATTTGAGTAATTTTACAAGTATCTTGTAACATGTCTAAAACTTTCTCCACGCCTGATTCAAAAAAGACACAAGAAAGGAAAAAATAGCCTACTGTGAAGTTCCAGTACAGTATGTCATCCTGTGTATGCTACATGGCATCATGGTGAGCTCCGATTGGCCGAAAAGAGCGAAATGTGCACAGACTAAGAGGGGGCGGCAACTTCCCCTGCTACAGTATATGTACAGCAGCACGCCGCGTTGGAAGTCAGAACTTGCACGTCAAGCAACGGTGACAGACGAAGCGCGAACCATAAACAGACAGCCCGCGTGGACATTACGAACGTATCGGACGTGTAATCCCTAAATTGACTGTCAAGTGTTCTTAAACTTGCTGAAATGCAGTCGTTGGGCCGTCACCCGCACCTGTTCAGCGTGCTGTTTCTTCTCAGCAGCCTTCATTTGGACCGACTGACGGAAGGCTGCTCATGCGCTCCGTCGCACCCGCAAGACGCCTACTGCAACTCTGACATCGGTAAGTTGGTTTGTCAGCGTGCATTCCTATTTGTTAACAGCGTTTAGTGTTGTTAAATGTTTAGATTAAGAAGGGAAATACGAGGTGCTCTATCTTTAAGGACGCCCCTAAGATCTTAGAGGAGGGAAACCGACGAACTTAGAACATGACGCAACTTTTATTTTAGTTGTCTGGGAATAGAATAACGAAGGTTGGCAAAGAAAGTGGAGATTATACATGATGTTACATACATGTATATTGTGTTAAATGAATAGGTTTGCAATGAAGGCTTATTTTGAATGCTCAGACAATAGGATACCTGTGTCACATTAGGTACTTACAAGTGTCTAAATGTTTCCCATAGACAAAACGGTATCCATAGAAACAGGTCTGTCTTATCCTCGTGAAATGACTACTTGCATTGCAATATGGAGTTGAACAAAGACGCAAGTATAACTTACTATTCAGTAAATATTGAATCCATGTGTAATTTTATAAAGCTTTTTTTTCTGTTAGTGTGCTCAATTGTCCGTTAGGTTATTAGGAGGAGCTAATCAAATACAAAGAAAAAGTGTACTATGTATAACACCACTTGCCAAGTGTGCGTATTATTGCGCAAGTATTCTTCTCATTGGTTCCTCGGGGATTTGACTTCGTGCCGGTCAGTAATTAGATATGGAGTAAGAGTTATTTATTCGTGCACGTTGGTATTTCTCTGTGCTGATTCCATGCTCAGAGCAGGCGGCTTTACATAGCTTGTTTTGCCATCGTCGGGTTAATATTTTCAGACTCTACGCAATAATGTCAACTACAAGTCCGGCTTACTTTGGAATGCAGGTCCAATCGGACCAATATTTTTGAATAACAACGTGTCAAACGCAGACCAGAGCCATGGATTAGAGCTGGGCATTATCGACCATGGCCCAGGGTGAGGAGGTATTTGGAAGGGGGATCAACAAAGGAGGGGGGTCTCAAGTACAGTAAAGACAGTGGAGTCAAGTATTTTGAGAGGTATGAACTATAAAGTACTAGGTTAGAGCTCTGTCCACATGACACAGGGGCACACACACAGGGTGACACAAATAGCTTTGACAAAGATGGCAGTGGTTAGTGGTCTATAGCAAAAATAGAGAAGATTATGTTAGCCAGCCTAACCGGTGATCAGGATGTAATACACAAAATCACTAGTAACAACTTTACAGAATAAGTCTCTCATTACACTAGCATTGATGGCACTGTGCTATATTATAGCAAGGCAATGGATGACTGTTTATGTGAGATAAGAGCTAGAGGAACTAGGTTGCCCGTGACAACTGCTTTTGCTTTGTGGTTATTGTCACAGAACATCTGCTCTGTTTAGTGGGGCAAGGCTTTAACACTAACCGTGATGGGTTTTAGCCAAGTGACCTGGTTGAAAGTACTATATTAAGTCTAACTCATACTAGAGGCATAGACTGAAGCAAGCAATTTAACATTTATTCCCTTTAACCAAATATACTAGGCCTAGTACAATATCACATGCTTAGGAAAGTTCAGAGCATGATGAAAAGAATTTAAGTGATTTTGTTTCTCTGATTTGAAGCCGATGTTCTAGATCTTGTCATGTTACAGTATACTGTATAACTACTGTGTTTTTCATAGGCTATTCCTTATCTTGAAGATGACAAGTTGATGTATTGTTAAATTACATAAAGGTGGACACAAAAATACAGCTGTGACGCTCATTGAGGAGGAAAAGGCAGTAATTTTCACTGTCGACCTCAAAGGCCACAGTGTCGGATGTAATTCATGTTCATTTTAAGACCCAGATTTCAGTTCAAAGCGTGTTTCTTGTTACTCTCTAATCAGTGACAACCACCTGACTTGAATGAATCTCTTTGAATAAGAAGTGTTGTGAATTTGTTCTGATGGGGAGGGGGGTTAAAAAAACAACAACAACAACAACAAATGAACTACTAACTATGTATATCTTACAGACAGATACAGTTCACCATTTAAAAAAACTAGAATCGTTCTACCAGTCAAGCTCTGTTCCTCAGAGACAGTTAGTTAACTGTTTTGTGGAGGGGCCGTGTTGCAGATAATTCAGTGGTTTGGTTGAAATAGTTCATTCATATGAGACTGAGAGCAGTAGTTGTTAGAAACCCTGAACTCTGACCTCGAGATTTTGTAAAGCTCTAAAACTCTGCTCGTTCCCAAGAGCTCGGGGTGAATCTGAAAGCTACATGCTCGTGTACCATGAAGCCGGTCAGTTACTACGAATTAGCTGGATTTGTGCTTTTTATGCACTGGGGTCATGGGCCTCTTTTTTTTCTTTTTCTTTTTAAATGATGAAATGGTGAAATTTGATGATGTAGGCATCATTCACATTTGGCTGCCCTCCTCTAATGTAGTCTACGCCAGTTTTATGAACCCTACTTTTATGAATCAGTAGTGATCATCAAACTCCAATTTGATGGAGTTTGAATGCTCTGCAAACTCCAGTTTGAATGCATGGGAATGCACTACAATATTGCCTCTTGACTGCTGTCTGAAATGACACTAATTGTGGGCTGAAATACTCTTTAAGATTCTGAACACTCCTCGATTTCCAGAATGCAACTAGTGTTACAAAAAATGTTGTTCTGCAAATGCCTCTTCCACATCTGAGTGCTAAGTGGCTGGCCCTCCCTCCACTCACTTTTTTGCACAGTTGTGTTTCAAGCATTAAACGATGAGCTGGGGCAGAAATTTGGGGTTCAGGGGGTGCTGTAACTCAATCGAGGAGTGTAATTTCTAACACGACTTTGTGCATTCATTCCAATCCATAATGTTGGCAGGCCTGACACCAGAAACAGTTTTATGAATAACAACTTGGATGATGATCTTTGCAGTCCACAAACAATAAGATTCAATTCAAACGTGACCTCATTGTGTAACTGATGTCCTAGGGCTCAGGAGAAACTGATCTTGTTTGTCACGGTATTAGGTTATGCACAGTGAGGAGCTTTGTTAAAACAATCTCATGTAAGGTGTACTGAGCATTGCAGAGCCTGGGGAGGTGCCAAAGAATGATCCCTTCCCAATGGTAGTGTCTCCTTTTGTCAGCCGCAATATTTCACATCCACAGGTCAGCACAAGACAGATGACATATAGAGGCAGGCCATAAAATGAAGCATTTGATTATCTTAACTCATTTTCCTATGGTGTGTTAAAGGTACAACTCAAATTTCTTCCCCACCTTCCAAGCGGAGGGGTAGATAATGGTGTGAGCCTATGAACCATGTAGGGGGAGGAATAGAGAGGAGTGCAATACACTCAGTACTTTCTAAGTTTCAAACCAAAAGGAATTTTTATAATGCCTGTTTTAATGGCTAGGGCAATTCCGGATCCAAATGGAGGACTCTTTTTTATTTATTTATTTATTTATATAAATATGCTAACATGTAAAAGGTGTCCTGTTATAAATGTGCATTTATATAAATATTCCAACATGTAAAAGGTGTGCTGTTATAAATGTGCATTCTGTGTGCCTCTCTCTGATTTACTGCCAAGGTTAACTTGAGCGGGTTAAAACATTCTGACTAAAGCAGCTGAAGGTTTGATGTTACATTAGTTCTGATTGGTTGCAACCCACAACCCCACCTTCACAGCACCAAGCCAGTGAAAGTGGTCAGAAATAAACAATGTCTCATGCTGTAGGAACAAACAGCAGTATCGCACTTCAAAATAGGAGTGTTGCTTGTGTGTTTATTCTAGAGGATCTCTGTCACCCTCTGTCACACACAATCATGACCACACACTTGGGCATAAACAAACCTACATAAGCGAACACATTGCTTGCCATTTAAAACAGTGTAGGCAGACATTTATGCTCGATGTCATCATGTTTCCACATTCATATGAACTGATGGTTGCATAACCGCTTGTTTTAAGGAAGAATTCAATTAATAACATCTTATCATGCAGCGGCTGCCTCATGTCGCAAAAGGATGCACCCCCTTTCAAATAGTTTTATATAGACCTTGCTTCTCCTCTAAGGAGGTGAGTTTTGCTATGCCTAATGTGAGATTACTTTCGAACAGGCCTGGCTAGCAACGTTATTGTATAAACACACATAATTTAGTCATTTTGACATAAGGGAGGAGGTGCACCGTGCAGGAAATGGGGCTCCGCTTGTAAATAAATATAACTTTGACGTTTCAGTAAGGAGAGACCTTTCCCTAGAGGTCACTTGGTCACCAATGTAATGACACAAGTCCTCTTTGTCAGAGGCAGCTGGGACGTTTCACAAATTCCACAGTGCGATGACAGCGCCGCTAGCCAATTAGTGGCTAGTGTCCAACAACTGGCTCTAATGTGGAAGGACGTAGTAGGTTGGTTCGATCGTCCAACCAACGATGGTATACATTTTTCTATATAGTGGCAGTGTTTTGGAGTTTTGAGGTCAGGTTTAGGGCTAGGCGTTTCAGTTTCAACAGTAGCAGTATTCTTTTGAATAATAAGAGTGCTCCATTTAAATTATGTTAGGATCATGTCATACTGGTGAAAGAAAACACTGGCTTGGCTTGATCTACTTTCACATTTAGAATTAAATGAAATGTAAACTGAACACGCTGCCGCTTCATATTTATATTTGTTTTTGGTACTTTGCTTGGGAAACGGTTAAGACATGGAGAATGACAAAAATCTAACACCTTATGTATTTACATTGAGGTAAGGAACAGTCAAATGTTCTACATAGCTTCCAAACCCCTTTTGTTTTTTAAGAGGTTTCAGTAGATGTATCTTGTTATAATTGCGCATTCCTCCATAATGGTGACCTTATTTCTCTGTAATTGTGGCCTACTCGCATCTAAGTAACATTAGGGATCGTTTATAAAGGTTCCACTAGGTAATAGGTGTTCCATTAGATGCTCCGGTCTTGATAATACACAAGATGACAGATTAATAGAATAAATGTCCTTGAGTGTTTTGATTGAAGAGGTCAAAAATACCTCCGAGGAACTATTGAATATAAATTGATTTTTTATGTGATTGTTTATTGTGATTCGCAATAAACGGTCTGTGGCTTATGTTTCGAGAGTAATAATTTAGCATTGGCAGGTGAATTGAAACAACTTAATATGCTGAAAATCAATTCATTTCTTTTATTTTTGAAACTAAATAAGGTTCAGCATGGCGGCACCCTACTCCTTTCCTATCACAATGAAGTAAAACAGGTAGACAAATGCCAGACGCCATATGTCACTGTGGAAGGAAATTCCAGCCAGGATAGATAAGAGGGCTAGTGTTTAGTTATGGCTACAGTTCTTTGACTGTGGATAGTAGGTGAACTTCACACCAAAGGTCTCCCGCATGTGGACTTAATTCCCTGTGGGTCCGCAGTATTAGAGCAGGTAGTGAGGGTGGGGGTGTCCTCTCTATTGCTTAAATTAGGCTTCGCTCCTAAGGTGAACGCCACCCAATAGGCCTGCCCGCTCTACAGCAGTAAAAGCAAATTGGATCTGCCGAGCAGCTAACTTCACCTAGCTCCTGTTTACGCGAGGGCAGCTCTAGGATGATAAGATCTCCTCAGAGTCCTGTTCCTAATAGAGAGAAGCCTGTTAAACACAGTAGATTTAGTTTTTTGATGTGATGATAAGACGGATGGAAAGACAAAGCTGTGGCCTCTTTTCTACTTTATTTAAAGAAGCACACTGGTCTCCAGCTCAGATGTCCCTTTACATGTGTTTTATTTGACCTCCTTGGCAGACACTAGCAAAGCAGAATGTTCGAGATGGATAAACCTTAGTTCTTACCCTCCCAATACTATAATACTAAAATAGAATATGCTCCTTATGGCTGGGCTGTTTATGCATGACCATAAACTGCACTGAGAAATGTATATACATTATTTTAATTGTTTTAATAATAAAACAAAATTAAAAATAATAAAAAAATGTATTCAAAGATATAATTATTACATTTGACCAGGGCAGACCTATCAGTTGAGTTAGGACTTGATGTTTTCATGAAATTCTGGCTGACTGACACACTAACATGACCAAAACACTTTACCACTCTCTTCTGTTCCTCTCTCTCTCTTCCTCTGTTCACAGTGATCCGTGCTAAAGTGGTCGGCAAGAAGCTCCTGAAAGATGGACCTTTTGGGATGATGCGTTACACGGTCAAACAAACAAAGGTAAGTTTCCAGAGTAATCCCATAAACATACCATAAATGAGCTACTGCTCTTTTCCTGGTGACAACCTGGGAAAAAACATAAAGGATGAATGTTTTGTTGTGAGAGTTAGGTGGTCTGCTGGGGTGGGTCGCAAGGGTTGCAAAATGCTTTAGAATTCTTTTGAGTTTTTATCTATAATAAAATACTGCCATCATTTTCAATGTTGGCTATGTTTCCTTACATTAGGCGTGTACTAATTCTTAGTAAAAAAGTACAGTGGCTTCATAGCTTGAGACCAAACTTGGGTACTGGCATGTAAGCTCAAATTTTTTTGAAAAAGAAACCACCAACTCAATGACAACTCTAGACAATTTCAAACTATTTGGCCATCAAGAAATTATGCAACCCACATAAATTAGGCAAACCACATAATTCTCAAAACGAAAAACATAACTCTGCTGGAAAGAATAAAGGAAAGACAGGTAGGCAGATTAGCAGGCTTAAAGCAATTAAAGCTAAACCAAGCCCATTGCTCTAAGTCTAAATGCTTCACCAAAGTCATGCCCTATGCCAATACAGTCATGATTTTTAACACCCAGATAAAAACGTGTGGGTCAAGATAAAACATGTAAGAACTTCATAATTACAATAAACCACTCACAGGAGCTTGCTTCCAACTCCACCAAATGTTATGCAATAAATATTTTCTTCTGCGATCTTAGGTTGTCGTTAATAGTTTGCTCTAGCTTTCTAAGAAAAGTGCATCTAAACAGCCTGCTTTAGTCAAGCATTTTGGCTTTTGGCTAGAAGTCACGTTTCACTAATGAACAGTCACGGCATAATGTAGACTAATTATCAATGATTTAGTTAGGGCTAGACTAATAGTTTGTCTCCCACAAGCTTTTCCTGCAATGTCAAATCACATGACCCAACAAGCACGACAAGGCACAGTGAGTTTCCAGGTTCTAACCCACAGTCTATTTGACAGATGTACAAGGGATTTGAAAAAGTCCAGCACGTCCAGCACATCCATACGGTCGCTTCGGAGAGCTTGTGCGGCGTCAAGTTGGACATCAACAAATACCAGTACCTAATCACAGGTAGGCCAGCAGCCATTTGAACACATGACTCAATCCAGTTGGAAAACATGTAGAGGTCAGCGAGTCTGTTTAGTGTTGTTAGAGCATTATTGCTGCATTCCCATTGGTCTGTCTCATTAGTCCTCCCACTTTTATACAAACATTCCCTAATGCCAAACTTACCATTTGTTATGTGTACATAGGTGATGAGGGGGGCACTGTTTTTTAGGGCCAGAAATGGCCCATAACACTTTCTCGCTCCCTTGTAATTAGCATTTAGCAGGAAAGCCTGTCGTTTTCCAACTGAATCTTTTACGAGTTGCTACTTGCAACAGGGGGACAGTTTACTTTAGACCCCAGAGCGCTTGCTCAGCCACTTGGTGTATGTTACTGTCGCTAAGTCGCAGCCTGTAAATACTGTAAATATGCCTCACAGTGCCAATGAACAGGAGGAAGTTGCCAGGCAACAATGGCTGTGTTTTCTCAGTCTAGGTATGAGTGACCTCAGTCAGCTAGCTCTGATCTTGGGGAGCCTATAATAGGTTCTGCCTAGTCCTGGGGTCTATACTAGATTACTAGCAATTTAAATACACCAGGGGCCTACTGGATGAGCTCTGTGGACTGCCTTTGATCAACCTATTGATTAGTACTTTAGAAGCACTGCACACATTTAACACCGCAAAATTAGCCAAGGGATCTGAGACACGTTTGCAAGCTGTTAGATTCCTTTGTAGTGACAGCATGGCAAAGGGAGTGCTCAGTGACAAATAATGATGTTCTTGACTGCGTACTGGCGGGGGAGGCACCTGTTTGAGTGGTTGCAACCCTGACTTTAGTGGTAAGCTGCAAACAGCCTGGGTATATAAATAGGGTTCTGCCGACCTTTGAAAATTCTGAAATAGGGTTGTTGGTTTAATATGGTCTTACTGTATAAGATTGTAGACAAACAACTGAGAGATCTTTCAGTATCTTATCTGCCCATTCATGTGTCATTATTTTATAGTCATTTATAATATACATGCAGTAAATTGTTTTATACTTGTGTTTATATTCTGAGCAATGAACAGGTGTATAATATTCATTGTTATATTATAACCATGTTGATTAAAAAATGTGTATGTCATGTTTAACTAGTCCCGACACTACATTTCAGACACGGCTATACCAGAACTTTATAACAAGGTTTGCGATCACCTATGAGTTTGTAGTGGAAGCTTTAATAACATGACAAGCGTTCAAAAAGCATTCAAAAAACCTTAAATGAAACTCGTATCAAAAGAGGACAATGAAAACACAAGATAATAACCTATCAAGCATATCCTTCTTGACCGTCTGGACACATTACTGCTACTTGCACTCTAAATAGGAAGTAGTGTATCTAGAGTTCTTACTTCAAAATAAAAGTTCAGATTATTAAATAATATACCAACATGTATTTATTAATAAATCGTATCGAAACTTGAAAAGGTTTTGTATATTTTTTTCTATTTATTATTGCAGTTTTGCACAATAAATGTTCTTAAAATACCTCTGTACTATGTGAAATATATCCTAGTAATACAGTTAAGAGTACAGTAATGGCTGCCAGGAAGTTTCCATACCAGTTCCTTACCCCCATTTATGTTGCAATTTTAAGAAAATATTAAAATTATACTGTGATATAAATTTTTGGCCAAACCGCCCAGCCCTGCCTATGTTATTTTAAAGATTTGACACATGAAAAAATGATTGATAGTGTGTCAATATTTTAAGAATTCCATAGCATATGAGTTACGACATAACATGCACAACCTAGGTGACTAATCCGCTGAGTTGGGCTGTCTGTGTCTTCAGGTCGTGTGTTTGAAGACAAGGTCTACACTGGCCTGTGCAACTTCATAAAACGGTGGGATGATCTGTCTATAGCCCAGAAGAAAGGATTCAACCACCGTTACCAGCTGGGCTGCAACTGCAGGGTGAGTCGCCGTGTTTAAAAAAAAACAGTATTAACTGTTTACATAATCTGTACTATTGTACAGTAGGGGTTGTATCAAAGTGATATTGAACAAAAAAAAAGAATGCACACAGTATCTTCCTTAACTCAAAAGTCCATGTGTTGTTGTTCAATTAACCAAATCTCTTTTTTATGTTTTTTCTACCTCCAAAGGCTTCCATTGTATCTCAGCTCACAATGGAACCCAATGGAGCTTTAAAACAAACTGAGTTTCAGGTCATTAAACACTTTAACCAAAGTAATATGTAATCTTTAACATCAGCATGTGGATGAAGTAAGGATGTTATAGAATAGAGTCAATGGTCTGACAAGGTTTCAATCACTTCAATCACTAAGATGGCCATGGTCAAATAATGTAGATTCAGTTGCTTCATAATTACAGAGATAGCCTCTGAAATAAATTATAATATAATCACATTTTATTATCTGACATCATTAAATTATATATATATATATATATATATATATATTATAATTGCCACCAACTTTTTCGTAATTTATATAATATTGTATGATGGATACATAAGAAGGGAGAATTAAGTACTACAAAATGATCTTCGGGAGTTATTAAATCATTCAACAACGATATAATCACTGTTTTCCCTGCTCCACATTCCAGAATGAATATGACCCTTCAATACTAGGCCTTCTGCTGTTTAGCCCCAGGGCCTACCAATAAATGTCCTACTGTATAGCAAGGTTCTAGACATCTGTTGAGACCATTGGCTCCTATCAGAATAAGTGGATTACCAGACCAAACTTTAGGACTGCAACATCACACACTAGCTGCACCAGAGGCAACATATTAAAATCGGTTTGCAATTCGCATTCCAAAATCAAAATGATTTACAGCAATGGAATGCAGGAAACTATTATAGTTATGAATTATTCTCCACAGAACATTAAAACCGTTTTCCTCAGGGCAGAAGGACAAACGTGTTTTTTTTTTTTTTTGTGAAAAATAGACGTTGAGTTTTATAATAACTAAAACAATAATATAATAATTTACTGTGTAATGTGAAGCCACATTATATCATGTGCTTTTTGTGTACTGTTGCGCACACACACTTTTCTCTACCCCTTCCCCTACAGCTGTCATTAGGTTGACTTTTGTGAGCTAGGGTTGAAATCTGGAGTTTTGGGTGCCATAATTTGATCAATAAGCCTTGTAGCAATAAGGTTTCCTTTGGATGAAGACTACTTTTTTTTTTGCTTTGTCTTTAGATCAAGCCCTGCTATTCGCTGCCCTGCTTCGTGACCTCCAAGAATGAGTGCCTGTGGACAGACATGTTGTCCGACTTCGGCTACTCCGGCTACCAGTCCCGGCAGTACTCTTGCATTCGGCAGAAGGAGGGCTACTGCAGTTGGTACAGGGGCATGACCATCCATGACAAAATCATCATCAACGCAACTGACCCCTGAACCCTTGACCACCACCCAACTAGTGCCATCCTACCACACCCCTATCCACCCATCCAGAAGTCCTAAAACCCGATGACCCGGGTGTCCACTTCTTTGAGCAAAAATGTATACACACACACACACACACACACACACACACACGTCTCATAGCACTTCTGATATAAACCAGTATTTTCTTTTCTTTTCTTTTTTTTGTACAGACAACAGCTTTGTCTTTCCGCTTTCCATTTCTTCAAGCTACGCAGCAAATTGGACACGAACCTTGCACCAAAATGTCATTCATTGTTGTAGGCAATAAAGTTAGCTGTTCAAAATGCAAGGAACAAACACATTTAAGACAGACTGGTAAAAGTGATGCACACTAGCAGGTAGCAATAAAATACAGCCAATAATTCTTATGTAAATGTGATATGCAGAGCTATTGTGCAGCGATCATTTTCTAGAATGTGAGGTATGATGTCAGATATCATAATCTTGTTCCATCTTGAAGTGTTCCAATGGCTTATAATGGTATTTAATAATGGTATTGTTTCACAGTGAAGTATATATATTTTATGTTCACAGTTCATACTGTAACATGTTTATTTATGGCCAATGGATGCCGCTTTCCCTTAGTGTTTGCACTGTAACTCATTTTGGAGTTAAAAACACACAGTTTTCTGCAATATACAGGTCTGTTTTGATCTTTTGATAAGAATAAAGGCCACAAGCTACATAACAGGAGAGATATAATGTAATTAATTGTTAAACCCCAAAAATGTTGCAGTGCCAACACAGGGAATAACTATTCTGCTGAGAGAATTATGTTTTATCTTTTTCTGTAATGATATAAGCTACAAAGATTAACTATCAACTCATCTGAAACCTCTTTACTACACTTATTTATGTCAATAGACAGTCAGCATATGATGACCACACAAAACTCAAAAACCATTAGGCCAAATCTATGACAGTTATACATTATGAAGGAGGAGCATGTTACAAAGTGCTGCTCTAAACACTGACGGCGTAAAAATTGCCTTTAGCAAATTTAAGACAATTGTACTTTCTTGTTAAATCATAGCTTCTCCATTAGTACTCACAATAAGGGTACTGTAAGTGTATATATTTCAACTTTGTATTTAACTATTTGAAAGGAACAAAAAAACATTATTTTCACAATTCTTTCCATCTAGGGGACTTTTCTCATTCAGTGCAGTATCTTCAATCCATTCCTATGAAACACACAAACATCCTTACAAAATGGCTAATTGTTGACAGAAATGAATGAAAAAGGCATGAAATTTGTCATCTAACAGTATTCAAAGCAGAAAATTATACAGTGTACAACAGTGGAGAGCGTTTGCTTAAAGGTGGGGGAAGGTAGTTAACTATCTAGTAAGACTACTAGAAGCTAACATTTCCTCCAGGCCCTGGCTTAGGTTGAGACGAAACCTTTAAGTTTCACAAACCAGTACATCTGTACAGGTGATATTTCCTATATTTAAAGCTACATTGTGCAACATTTTGTACCAAACAAACTGTTCCAAAACACATCTTGACATGGAACACTGACTGTGAGTAAGTCTTATTGACAGCAGATATTCCATTGTCAAGTTTATTACTGAGGCTCCCACTTCTAACCAATCACAAAAGCTCAAAAGAAAGGGCTGTGCCTTCTAGATGAAAATCAATGAGAGGGCATGTAGGGTGGCTGGGCAGAGTTACAGAACTTGCATATTGTAGCTTTAATTAATGCTTACAATGGATCTTATTTTGCAAAATCCACCACGTGGATGTCCTACATTCTGTGACATGGGTGTCTCCAGCTGTGGCATTCTATTTCACTTTTTTGCTATTCATGTTTGTGTACATATTCCGTCTTGTAAACACAGAAAACACTCATTTAAAAAGAAGAAAAGGAAGATGTCAGTGGCCGTGTACAGTCTGTGTGTATACACGGATTCCTATACGGGAGAGGGAGAGAATGTTTCCTTGTAGGTGTTACTGAAATGTTTGACTTAATTTCTGTGTTTTATATTTTTATAATAAAGTTTTAATGAAAAAGGCAGCGTAAGTTTGTGCTGTATATTTTCTCTGTGTGTGTGTGTTTGTCCTTAAGCACGAACCATTTTGAGAAACACTTACCATCTGTGTGTGGTTGGGATAGAACGTTTGTTCATTCAGAGGGAACTTCTCTGGGCCGAGGGAGTGGTATAACTTAATCATGTGAGAAAACTGTAAGCAGAGAAAAAATAAATTGTGAGAAGTCATTACATTAGGCGGCTTATGTACTGGGTCAGAGTGCCTGGCTGAAGTATGTAGATAATATCAGTATTATTATTAAAAGTACACTCTGAAGGCTTTTTCACATGCCTAGAAGCCTATATTTCTGCCGACTTCCCAATCTGTGTGAAACAACTGCATGAAAGTATACTTGGCTGTAAGGGGAGAAAGTGGTGTGAGCCTAGGAGCTCTGTAGGGGGAGGAGTAGAGAGAAGTGTGGGCCACAAACTTTTTTGGAGTGCTGGTTTCAACCACAAGGGGAATTCCAGTCACAAATCAAGGTGTACCTTAAAACTTACACCTGCCCTCACGGAACTGCACAAGATCTGTCCAATACAGGCATGTCAAACACTGATTAGTATGTGGCCTTGTCCCGGTCTTGAAGATAGCGTTGGATGCAATTTGTGTGGGATATTTTGTCTAACTCAACAGCATGTTTTGTCTGGCTTCTTAGAAGGCACCGGAAATGTGACCTGAAGGCACAACTTAGCACCTTGGTGCTGTTAAACCCAGGGTTGATAATAACAGGTGTTATTGCTCTGTTTAATGGCCCTAAATAAAATAATATTAAAGCAGCTGTTAAGACATTCACTTTTAGACTCATTTGTGTAAGGTAGAGGAGAAGTGAGTTACAGACTTACCACCCAAGGTTTGCTGCAAAAGTTGTAGATGGACAGGAGAGAGTTGATGCTGGGCACGCCTCCAAACTGCAGGCCAATTACAAGGCTTCTGAAGTCCTCCCCCGTGGCCATGCTGTAAGCATGCTGCCGAATCAGGACAAAGTCTGGCTTGAAGGATCTGCACAAAGATGGATACAGCAATGAATAATCTCAGATAAGGGATAACAGCACGGTCTGTTGTTGCTGGCTTTCATGGTAGACTAAGCAATATCACATTATACTGCGAATGTGAGCTTCGGCAGAATCGAGTTGCGATAATCTCTGTGCCATTTGCTGCAACTAAAGCTAATGAATAATGAATATTTCCATATTTATTTAGAAAATAATAATTTTTCAATTGAATCTACTAGTAGACCATAGATGTTTTAAACAAAACCAATTCATTAGTATGGTATAGGTTGATGAAACATAAAAGTACTTGGGCCCTAGTTTCACGGTCAAGGCGCATGGTGCAAGTCAATCTAAGGTGTGGCTAATACTTTTTGGCTCATTTCGGGACATGTGGCGGTGGCGGTAATCAGGCGCAACGTGGCACAGTTGTAATAGCGTTGGATTAGAATTAATAAATTCAATTACGGCCAATCAAATCAGCTCCTCTCAATCACTTTAACAGCAGCGCTGTCAGCAAGTTGGGTGTGGTTCCAGGGACCGGCTCAGACGGAGAGGACTCCCAGGCGACCGGTGACGCAGACCCAACGCCTCAGGTGGACGGATCAGAGGCAAGCGGCAGCAGTGTGGTTCCTCTAGTGACCGGACCTGGCTCCGGCGGCGAGGACTCCCAGACAACTGACCGCTAAAGCTTGACCCCACGGACAGCCGGTGAAGGGGACAGAGACCCTCAGGCGGCTGGTGGCTGCGACTTGGACCAGCTGACGTCCAGGCCAGGCCCCAGCACAGGCGACGAGCCCCCCCGAGTGCCCTGACCAGGGAGAGACGAAGATGGCAGAAGCCTCCAGGTGCCCGACGAGGCTGACAGAACCCCTTAGCGCTGTCCCGCGGGACCGACCTGGTGCGGGACCCCCAGGACTGGTTGTCTTCGCTGGACACCGGCATTCCCCAGAGGCGACACCTCAGGGACGCTAAGCAGAGGGGCCAGGATGGCGCTGAATGGCGAAACTACCAGGGCGCAGACTGATGCCTCCATCTGGCATGGGGCTGCAGAGCCGCCTGGGCGTTGTCCAGAAACGCTGTCCTGGTGTGGGCCGACGAAACTCCCGTGGCGCTGTCCGGGCAAACCCTTCCTGGTGTGGGGCAGCGGAACTGGGGGAGTGTGGGCCCATCACGGCATGGCCCGGCTGGAAGGCTCCCCAGGGGCTGACCGGCGCAGCCTTCATGGCTCGGGGCAGCGTAAGGGGTGGGGAGACAGCCGGGGAGGTGGGGAGACAGCCGGGCTTTCGTGAGCATGCGCCCCGGTCATTACAAGCGCGCTCTCTGTCTCAGCGAACTGCCAATTTCATAATAGACAGTGAAAGTCCAGACCGGCAGAAAAGCTTCTCCCGGAGGAAACTGTCAAAACTGATGTCCTTGTTCGGGAGGTGCACAGTTGCCAAGTGCGCAAATATGGCACCTCTAATAAACAACCATGATTCACGAAATAGGCCAACATAACATAAACAAAAGTGACGTGTGTGATTTTGAATAGGTTTGTGCTTAGTGCACCATTGCCTAAAGCCCGGAAAATGCCACACAATGCCTGCGGCTGCGCTAAGACGTGGAGCTCTAGTTTCCAGACGGCGCAATTTTGTTGGGCGCAAGGTAGTTTGGGTGAGTTTGCTAATTTCCTGGCACACCATGACATCGCTGGTGCCAAAATGGGCATTGGGGCACACTAGATGGTGTGTCAAATTCAGGTGGTGCAGCACTAGTTTGGTGTTAAATAAAACCAAATATTGCACTAGCGTCTCCACCTGGTCAGACCACATCTTAGTGCAGATGTAGGTGTCAAAATATAATGACATTGCTTAATGGTTTTGTGCATCCCTAATATAGGTATCCTATAGTACAGATTGCTGTCATATATAGCACCTGTATCTTGTGAGTTGCCCCTTATTTTATTCATTGCTTTAAGGGTCTGAGCTGTTGATAGTTTGCAGAGTTTTGGGATAGTTGAATCACATGCTCACATAAACACAGACACACACAGTGGCAGACAGGTGCACACATGCTAATAAGGCTAGCAGAAACTACACAACAGACTCCTGGGTATTGCAGAGCTGCTTATGTAAGACAACACAGACACGACTCACTGCATCTTTGAGAACTGAGCTTGTCACGGCGACAGATTGACTACAGCTGCTGCTTTCTGAGACTGCTGTGTGCTATGCAACCATAGTGGCACCAGACCAAGGTCTCTGCTATTTATATGAAGTTGTTTATTGAGGATTCAGAACCAGTCCAGGCTTAAGTGCTTTCTGGCTAAAAAAAAATTAATACAAAAATCTGCATATTTGTTTCATTTGTTACCAAATTAAAAAGGAGGTTATTAAACAATTTGGTTAGGTTATTTAACAATTTGAATCTCTTTTTTTCTTCTAAGAGATATCACCAGAATGTATGCTGAAATGTGTAAAGTGATGGCCATCCAGAAAATAAACTGGAAAATATTACAGCAATCCAAATATAATCCCCATTACCCTCACATCTGTTCCAACACATTTGTAATGGAGCATAACATTGGTGTAACTTTCCAAATGGTGGACAAGAGAAAAATGTATTCTTATTTAACTAACTGACTTTCAGAGTGCCCAGGTTAATAAAGCCAATTAAAAACAACAAATAAATAAAACAGTAAGTACACTTTTAAATTTCCTCATTATTCAGGTCAAGGCTGGTTGTAGAACACATTGCAATCAGTGGAATAATGTTCACCGCCCTACACCAATGGGGCATTGGTGTAGGGCACACCTATAAACATTTTTGGTCTCTTTATACAGAATTATATCGCCTGAGTGTACATCTCGGTCGGTCATGTGCTACCCTAAAGCAGCACGTTTATGGCTTATGATCAAAATCACTCCCACCCAACAGTCATTGGTTCTCTGCAATATGCTAATGTGCCCTTTCAATGGTTCATCAGTGGTGCAATAAACATTGATAACAGAGACTGATCTCAGAGTGAGTGAGTGAGTGATGATTCTAGATTTAGACTAATAGGCAGGTGGTTATAATGAAAAATTAGATCATCAATCTTCTTCCCTTGTGGGTAGATAATACATGTGAAAAAGTTTAAGCCTACGTCAGCAAAGTATTCACCGCAATTTGTAGCCGTCTACTGGAAATCTGTAAATTTGACTTAAATCTTCTTTTCTATAAAAGGGGAATATCACTAATGCTGTTTAAGAAAGAACAAACTAATTATTTTGAATGAATCATTGTCGAATTTGATTGGTACTGAGTCTCCAATGATGTACTGTGGTGTCCTCCTCTTAGTTAGGGAAGGACACTGGGGATTAGAGATGTTTCGGTCATGATTGATTAGTTTAAAAGGAAAAATTCTTTTAAGTGAATTAAAGTGAGTTGTTCATAGCCCTGCACTGAATTGTTATTTTAAATATCTCTTGCTTGTATGTAAGCAGGGGATGACTGCATTTAGTCAGCTATGGCTTTCCTCGTTTTAAAATACTGTTTCTGTTTCTAGCATGAGCAAATATCCTTTTAGAGGCGGGCTTTGGACATATTTAGGGCCATGTCATTGGTTGGGAGAACTGACCGACCATAACGCTGACCGAATGCTGTTTCAAGTCTGAACGTCTAGGAAGAATATATGTACTGTATAGTTCAATGAACGAGTGACTCATTCATTGAACAAGAATGGGGCATCTTGGTCATGAGTGACTCGTGACGTTATGGGAAACCGGAAATGTCACTGAACGACTTCTTCGACTTCTGAAGTCTTTTGAACAAATCTTTTCATTGAATTTGAATTGAATTTGAGAGAAAGGATTTGAATCTTTAAAAATACTCGAATCTGCCACCTCTACTGGTGACCCGATACAGATATTAATTGTGTAGTGACCTACTTACAGTATATTTTACCCTGCCCCAACTCAACAACTGGCTGTTTCCTAAGTTCCTAAGTTTCCGAAAACTTACGGAACTGAAAACTCAAGAACAAAACTCAATACATCTAGAGGTATACTGACTTGAAATCAACTGGACTTCCCAGCACTAAAACTCAGTCTATTCAAAAATGTCTTTATATGTTTTTACTGAAAATAAATAGTCATAAAATTATGTTTTCTACAAGGTTTTATTCCATAGCCTACATCCATCCTGGAAACAGGAAGTTCTACACAGGAAGTAATCTTTTGTAGCTAATGCTAGAATTCTATTTGTTTTTATCTAATGAAGAGATTTTTCTGGGTTATTGAAGGTTTAAAACCCTTGTCCAATGAACTACATTCCAGTGAGTGCAGTGAAAAGTGTCGGTAGACTGATTGCTCAATACAAATAAAACAAAAACTAGAGGTAGTTTTGAGTTGAAAAAAAGTAAACCTACAATATGCTTTAAATGCAAAAGAGAGACTATAGGACAATCAATAGTATGTTTTACATCAGATGTTTCAGCATTCCAAGAGGCATTCAAATGCACCACAATACGTGCACTTTTGTTCCTAAAGAGTGTTTATCTCGTAAGATCTTTAAACTTCCTAATAGGCTCCCTGGGGATGTTTGAATTACCAGGCACATTTGTCCTCATAATGAACCCATGCCAAACTGAAAAGGCCGGCTGTTGCGTTATCGTCCAGCAGTCAGCCTGTCTCCCACTGATAAGGATAATCAGGGTAGACCTGACTGGGAATTCCGCAAATGTCAAATAGAATATTGCTGGGTTCTGCTCAGCATTCGACAGACAATGTAACATTGTACCTGGTTGGCTTTAGAATAGGGTAGCAAATTTATTGTTAGTAGAACGATTCTCCCTATCCTGTTTATAAGAGAACTACAGAGAATGAGCGTGGAAATGGGGAATGTGGGATAGCGTGGTGCTCTGCTCTTGAGGTCTACAATCAGTAGGCCTACAGTGGTCATGGTCGTAGCTCCAGTGCCGCAAGAGACCTGGCAGCTCGTCCAGATCCTGGGCGGTGTCCCGGTCAGGTCTGCCAGGGAGGACTGCTGTCTGGGCCAACTCCCGACTAATTCACATCCACACCAAATGCACAGAGGAACACATGAGAATAAATAAAGCACAACAACAATGCAATAACTCTACCCATAAATACAGGTTTGCAGCCAAATTTGAAGTAAACGTCCAATAAAAACCCAAACAAGACAAAATGTCTACCCAATGCTTATCTGATTGGCTCAAACTGATATAAAGTGATGTAATTTGCTATTGTTTGTATGGCAAGTGACATCCCTTTGTATTTTGTAGACAATAATCTAGGTTCAACCTATAGAGGGTGCCGTTTGATTTTAGAATTAGCAGGGCCATTCATATTCATTACATAAAAGCGACACTGGGAAACAGACCTCAGTACCAGTGTATCCTTTCATTAAATCAAGGTGGGAAAACCACCATCTTCCTGAGGCTGTCTGAACCTCTACTGTGATCTGGATTTACCTGTAACAATATTAACCTGTCCAAAGTAGGATGTGTTGAAGCTGGACAAAGCATTCTGGGACAATAAACGATTAAAGTAGGGCTTGAAAGAGTGAGTTAGGTTTCGTGTATGTGTGTGTGTGCGTGTGCGTGTGTGTGCATGTGCATGTGCCTAAAAGATGATTCTGTGTGGTCTGAGTGTAAATCATTACCGCAGGAAATCAGAGAACAGTATTGTTTTTGGGCCCCTAGGGATTTGTGGGTGAGGGGAGTTTTGTCTGGCTGAGACCTCTACCTTAAAGGATGGAAAATTAAATAGAATGAGAGAGAGAAAGTGAAAAAAAAACAAGAATCAGACAAGGATCTTCTAATGTAATCTCTTTGTTCTATCGGTGGGCCTGCAGGTTGGGAAGGAATGCAGGGGGGAAAGAAGGGGACACTGCACTGATCTGCAGTCAGGCGTGACAGGGTTACATCCTTCCATGACAGACCTGAAGAACACACTCTGTGATAGCTCTCGAAACATTCCTCAGATATATGGATATTAGATGTCCATGATCCATGGATGATGCTTTGTACACATAGTCTTGGTCTCAAAGGGACACAGACACGTCGTCGCATCTTGCAGTGCTAAATGGAAGTGTTATACAGTCATGGCAATGGATAGGGGAACCCACAGAGGCTTTTGCATTTAAGTTTACAGACACTTCTATCCATAACCAATCACAATGAGACTTATATTAAATACTTGAAACATCTTCATAAAAAAACACAATTGTACACACCTAGGCCTAATAATTATAATTACCATCAACCTATTAACCTACAAATCTTTGTAGGTAATCATACTTGTTTGGTATAATGGTCCTTAATCCAGGCCTGTATTACGTTAAGCAATTGGCTGTAAGGGCTGTATAAAGCAATGTAGATTCACATACAGTACATTTTTGTTTATTGCACTAGGCTTGGTGGCTATTGGTGGCTGCAACTATTTTACCATGCATCTTAATCCATCCTCGTCTTGGTGGCTAAAGTTTGACACTATAACCCAGTTGTGAGTTCACTGGTGCCATTAGCATGATTTGTGAAGTAATAGCATTTTAATTGAATATATTTGAACTTATTTAAATTTTCAGTGAAATAACAATACTGTATCACTAGAGAGGAATGGTCGATACAGTATGTCACAATATTGATATATTGACAGACGATACAGTATGAACCACCTTAAATGGGAAGCTATGGCTGCTTCACACACACACACTTTACTTGTAAGGATCAGTTTAATGTTTCACGTACAATTAATTGGAAATTAATTTTCCAGGGGGACACCACTTGTTCCAGGCCAGTACTGGTTTTACCAATCAAATAGCTTGTAACATCAAGGCAGTAAATGTCACAATCTCTGCTTTAGGTGCACTGGATTACTACAGAGGTCACACCATCTGCATTCACTTTGCCCACACCATCGCAACAGCAATATCGCCAGAAATATTTAACCCACACGATAAGGTCAGTGCCATTGTAGACTGCAGTGTAATGTGTGCGTGGCTATTATTGGGTTAGCCATCCATACTCAACTATTAGCAATAGAAATTATTAGCAATAGCAATTATTCTTGCTTGATTTCAAACTGTGCTGCGTGGCCGAGCAATTTCCCGTACGAATATGACTTCCAACACTGATAGGAGGGTTGTTTTATGTGATTATGTGGATGTAGACCTTGCCAAAGCCAACACTGAGATTAGCTGATATTCTAAATTCGTTGTGAAACGCGCAGACAACAGGCAGTATGCACTGAATTAGCTGATCTTATCGACCAATCATAGGTTAGGGGCCCATTATGGGGCTAGCAGAATAAGAAGGAAAGGGGCTTTTACGTCACAGGAAATTGGCACAGAAGTTGTACACACTTCCTTATTTGAGTGTATTGATGTTGCTTATTGTACACATAATGAAGTTATAACTCATAACAGACTAGTGTTGTCACAATATCAAAATTTGGATTTCGATACTGATACCAAGTAATGTATGTGTCAAATTAGACAGTTATTATTTACCCTAAATGCCTCGTCAAACTCCGATGTTGAAAAATGTTTAAATCACTTGTTTGACTAATATTGGAGGTCAGGGGCTTGGCCATGACGTAATTATGTTTTTACAGATGGCCGCGTGGTGTCTGTAGGCTTGCCCTCACTGTCGACGATGTAAGAGAAATTTCCATTTTTCGCTTCTTGCTAAATGCCTTTTGTTTTGTCCCAGCATATCAAAGCTGCAGCGTGCATGAGAGAAAGAAACGACACACTCACAGGGAGGCACAGCAGGCACGCCTGCAGAGAGTGGAAGCAGAGCGCTGCTCATACACACACAGGAAATAGGACTTAAAACACAGCCATTCTTAAAGTACCGATACTAATAAAATGGGGTATTGTAACATTTTAACAACAGGGTATCTTCATACCTTTCTAGTATCGGTATACCGTGCAACACTATAAGTGACTGCTAGCACCATAAACCCATAAGGTAGACGGGGAACACGTTTAGGCTAGATGGGTTAGAAAATATTAGGTATACCTTTAGGCCACAGGAACATCAGTGACACCTGTATAACTGAGCTGCTCTGAGATTCTATAACTGGAGATATACAGTATATACTTTATTGGTTCTATTTCCAAATGACTTGCCCAGTGGCACAGATTATTTGTTGTTCTAATGGAGGATGTTGTTCCAGGGCCATGACAGGTGGAGGAACAATACCATCTCAACCTCCTCAGTGCATGGTGAGAGGCCCTTCCTTGTTCTCTGTTCATCACTACTCATAGTCACTGCAGCTTAGCGTTGCATGGCTGGAGGAATTGCATGCTATATCTTGAATATGGGGGAGTCTGACAATAATAGCAGTCATATTTATAGCCTCCCCACCAGCATAATCCTTTTATGAACTTGATCTGTTGGAGAGAAAGCCATGTTCCAAGTGTACAGTAGTGCTCGCCGGCCATTCAGAGGGAATAACATGAGTCTTTGTGTGCGCTCAGTGAGGCAGGGCGCAGTTTGCGTGGCCAAATACGTCACTGAGCCAAAGCTCAGTGATAAGAGGCCAAGCTCTCTGTAGATAACTCCAGCGCCTTACCTGACCACTTTAGTGCCACCTTTGGCGACCTGCATGTCGACCATGCATCCTGTGTTCACGTACGAGGCCAGGTTGATCTCGGAGAATTCCGCCTGTGGGGGAAGAAACAGAGACAATTTAGATCTGAAGTGACTACCAAGACATAATATTAGATCCCTTGGAGTGCTGCTACAACATTTATTCTCCTACTAAACTTGCAGGAAAGAAGGAGGTACAGTGCCACAAGCTAAACCTCAAATACTTTTTACAACTACTGCACAGCAAATCAACTACAGCGATGCCACCACCATTATCCAATGCAGCGCTACAATTCATATTGTAAGAAGAGAGGCAAAAAATTGGCAGGTCTGCGTATTTAAACAACCATGGATTGCGTGCTCTGAACAGTGCCAAGAAACTTTTAAGGGGCTCCTTAGTGGAATGGATTTGAGCAGGGAAACTCGCCAGAAGTTGTAATATAATAAACAAACTTTCTAGGACAGTCTAAGCACTCATCTGCCATGCAAACAGAGGAAAAAAGACAGAGAACTAAAGCTCTGGTTTGCATTGTCTGTTTGAGTCAACAAATGGCAGGATTTTCATGAGTGGCGTGGTTTTCCTTGTCATCCGGCAACACATGTATTGAAATACATACATACTGATCATTGATATCTAGCAGGTTTTTTCCCCCCTTGTCACAAATTCTCACGTGAACCAAGCCCAATTGTTTAGCAGGACAGTAAAGCTCACGACTATTCATGACAAAACAAACACGATGTCTTTAAAATGTCAAATGTATATTAATTTCCCCTAAAACATATGCCAAATGTACTCATATTCATATTAAGGGGAACTTTACAAAAAGCCAACACCTTAAATCCACCTTAATTTGTGAGACAAGTAGGAGAGCTTCTATCTCTTAATTTTAGATTTAAGGTGCTTTTTCAATGCTAGTTAAATGTACGAGATAATTATTGAATTAAATAAGTGAGCCTTAATGTAATATTTTAGCATAAATGAAGATTGTCAGCTTGTCAGAAAACAGACAGAAAGATATCACTCCAACTGATGTTTTTTTTTTTTTTTTAAGTAGTCTATAGTAAATAAGAGTCCCAGACATTAACACACCACTTTCTTCCCCTCTAATGCACATAAGAAATGTATTTGAAGAGCTAAAGTAAAAATAATGTATGTCATACCACTAGTGGTGTGCTGGTCTCAGAGCACTTTCTTTATTTAACTTTATTTAACATTGCTCTATTTTGGACAGTGAGAGTGAGAGAGAAAGAGAGAATATCAGATGGAAATGGGTAGCAGAAAATTTAGTTATCTCAAATCTGTGGCCTCCCGGATAGTGGGGGCCTTGTGACAGGCCTTAGCTTGACTTCCTAATGACTTAATCAAACTCCCAGAGTTTTCAGAAGGGAGGGTGAGAGTTGAATCTCTGGGAAAAGACTTACGAGGACTATGGTGGGGAAATTCAATTCACTCTCTAATAATGGATGTTAAGCTTCCATTTAACTGACACTGACATTCCTGAAATTATTGCATGCATGTATTGTCCTCTATAACTTTTTTTTCTTTTAGCCGTTGTATTGTGTAATCATATTGAAAGATATTGAAGGGTATGGTTTGGTCTAAAAGTGGCCTTTAAAAAAGCACTATAAAAACACAACAAACAAATCAGCAAGCATGTTCAGCAAGGAAAATTACTAATAAGAGAATATATATAAGATCGG
>JAODLI010013936.1:0-24455 GCA_027575585.1 Percopsis omiscomaycus | reverse complement strand
CAGGATAGTTGACCGTCCAAGACAACTCCGAGGCTCTTTGCAGTTGGACGGGAGGATACTGAGGTGTTCTCGAGGGTAATAGACATGTCCAGTTGGGGGGAGTTCTTTGCCGGGAGGTAGATTAGCTCTGTCTCTGTCAGACCTTTTAAGATAAATTAAAAGGTCTGCTTAAAGTAAAAAAGTTTTCAAAAACATACAAATGAGTCTTGGCAGACAGTTCTGCCAATGTTCGAAGTTATCCTATCCAGCTTTAAATAAAGGCAGTTTATTTAAAGCAGCAATAGGTTACATCCAAGTCTACAGGGCCTACGCTGCTGTTCACAGGGCCAGCTACATCTGAAGCTGTTTCAAATGCACCAAAGCCTTCTGTTGTTGAAGTGCACAATCCGCAAGCAGCCAACAAACAACAAGGACACAGGAGCCCTGCGTCACTTTGTTGTTCCTGTATGAAGAAGAGGAACACGAACCACACAAATGCCAACCCAATTGCTGAAAGTGTTTTTCCTATAAATGTAGACATGTGATGGAAGGTTTCATGGATTTACCGGCGATGCCGCCAGTGTAAGCTTTAAATATAAGATAGGTGGGGAGGTGCCTACTTTTCTAGACACAGAGTCACCTCTTGCTTTACAACTTAATGCTGTTTAGACACTAAAGAATGAACAATCTGAAAACAATTTAAAAGCTCACAGACATAAAAGGTAGACTATATGTTACAACGAAAGTGAAAACTAATACCTGATACCACATGAAATTTAACATTCCTGTAAACCCAGCTAGCAGAAAGGTCAATGACACAGATAGGCCTATGTGTTTTGTAATGACTGTCAGCAACAGCAAGGGTTGTTGTAACTGTTGAGTTATTTATCTGGTTTTCTGGATTAAGTATTCAACAAAAAACACCATAATTTCTTTGTTTGGAGGTCTTTTCTGTTAAGTACGGGTTGAGGCTTGTCTTATGACTTCTTATGTGGAAGAGAAGGCCTGTCACTGTGTTCATCTCAAAGGCCAATTCAGGTATACTTATCTAGAAATATAATATATAATATACAAATATAACAGAAAATGGTATATTTTCCTAAACTGACATGTCAAACCTAAGAACCACCACTGGTTTCCACTAACCAGGACAACTCAAACAATTTCAGGGTTCTGGGGCATCCCTTAAAAAGGTTATCAAAGATGATTGGATGGTGTTTACACAATATGTGTGTTGGGTCACTTCCAGAATACACAGGATTCTGTAGGTCTAAGGATGAGAGGCTGCCATGAGTGACCTAACTCCCATCCACAAGCATATAGAAGATGCTCTCCCCTCCACTGAAAACAACCTGCATACAAAACAGATTGCCTGTCAGACTGGGCAACTCGTTCCAAATCTGTAAAATCATTCCTCTCCTGTTTATGCACACCTGGAAAGGCAGGAATAATCATTTTGTTACAATACCACAGATGAGCTAAAGGCTTTACTGGAACATTTGAACATCGTGGTTGAGTTGTAAGATGCAATTTGTCATGACCTAAGTTACTTAAAATAGAAACTAATTACATGCTTTGTGCATGTGATTAGTGTATTCAGAGTTGCAATTACCCTGCCAGTTTCCATTGTTGCTTTTCTGTTAAAACCCAGTGACAGCTTAGTTCTGCCATTGGCCATAATAAGAGTCACCTGGGAAATGTCTCCTTTCCCTGTAACCCAGCAGTGAGACGCACATGAGAAATTAATCACATGAGAAATCTAATCTAATTTAGAATTAGAATAATTTCTGTGAATTATATTAATTATATAATTTAACATCTGCAAAGTGACCAAAATTGTAGTCGTAACGTAGCTATAAAGGCTGCTATGTAATTTATCATATCATACAGCTAACAGTACCTGTGATTGAGGTCCTAATCCAACTATCAGGCTCCGAAAGATGGTATTGTTCTCTGAGTTTTGGAGGTCGTCTACATTCACTATCCATGGTCCAAGAAATGCTTCTGACAAGGAACAGAGAGAAATACTACTTCATTGTCAAACATGTCAAATCAGTGCATTTAGTTTATTCATTATCATCAGTTGAAGAAATACAAAATTACAAACATTATTTAAGCACATTTCATAAGCACCTGCTTATGTATGTGGCCCTTTCTGAAGGGATGGTGGCAATGTAGAATAATATAGCATTCATCTCTCGGCTTGAACAATCTTCTTTTTTTTTTGTCTGCATTGGAGGCTACACAAAAGAAAGGAGGAGGCGATGAAAATATGATAATTTCAGGTTATGAATGGATGCTAATGAGAAAGGTGGAGAGTTAACAAAATACTTAATGCAAGTATTTTGAAATAATAGAAGAAGATTTACAGTGAAGTCAACAGGTTAGCAAACATAGAAGACTAAACTCTGTGGCTCCAGATTGAGCAACAGAATCGTTCTGCTTGGAGGGTTCATCGTAGGAGAGGGAATGAATGAGAAGAGATGATCTTCTCTACTCCTCTCCCAACAGCCATGCCCTTTTGTTCTCAGTTGTGTTTTTTGGTGGCCATTGATAAGTAGGACAAACACTCAGCACTTTCACATCTACAAGGTTGCACACCTTGTAAGACCCGTTTCTGTAAAATTACAACATCACTTTAAGCTCTCCAAAAAACACATTTGCAAATGTTTATTTTTTTGAAAGACCACATTTACATGGCCAATGGGTCCTATTGTCTTGCCTCACAATGCCATTGGATAGTAAATGTGTATATAGGTCTGGCCATAAGGCCTTGAACAAATTTCACCTACAAACTTTCCTGGAAGTGCATATACTGTATATTTGGGTCTTACAGGGTTAAAGGATGAAGCTCAATAATGTCGTTCCCGTTGAAAGTAGTGACAACTGAAAGCTGAAGGAAGCCATAATAAATAAATATATTTGTTTATTTATTTGTTAAATATGGTTCGGTGTAAAAATCAGTATATAATCTGTTGACCATGTTTCTTGTCTCCTGTCCACTAGAGGACATCGTATTACTAAGAGCCTGAACCTGGCAAGTGTATCTTTCAAGGTAGCCCACTAGCCAGTGTCTTGTTTAAGCTCCTCACTAAAATGATGTAAAACAAAAATAAGCTTCTGATACAGTATAATTACAACTTTTCACTATTCGTATTCGTTCACAATATTTAAAGCTCTAATATGAATTCAGGATTAATTAGTTAAAATAAAAAACAAAAACTAGAAGGAGCATGCAATAAAAGAAGTTATGGTTTTCAAAACTAAAATGTACAGTAATGGCCGTTGTTATAAAAATAACTGTAAACAACTAGTTTAAACACCCTGAATGCCTCCTTGTTTCCTCTTTACAATTGTAATTCATTATCAGTGATGATTATCAGGACATTGTATCAAGCAAGAGACTGTCAATAAAGCCATTATCATCATCATCACTGCTATAGAGTCTGCTAGTTGAAATGCTCTTTTTGCAAGGGGTGTTTATCTTTATAGATTTAAACTTGATGCAGTCCATTAGCCCTGTTGGCCAGACCTTCCTGTTCCACGTCCCAACTCATAGAATATATTACATTCAGAACAACAGCATTTATAATGCCTATTTCAAGTGTATAGCAATTGAAGCTATGCTGTACCTTAAAAGCATCACTGGCAGCCACATTGGAGGCATTTGCACTCATCTCTGCCTCCTCTTGCGCTTATAATGCCATGGCATCCCATGACAGTTAAAGCATGTAAAGAACTATTGGCAGTATTAACTGCTCTGAAATAACAATGACAATATGACTGTATCAATTAATTAAACACAAAAGTCTGAATAAAATCACATATTAACGTTATTGGTACAAATTAGGTATTTGTAATGTTAATAATAATAGATCTATCCCATTAGCACTTTAACAAAGTGTTTAACGATATACTTACCACCTTAACGCGAACAATTAAGGGATTTAAAAACTCATACATACTCATACATGTTGGCTTTTTTTGAAAGCCCTAAATATATATATATTTTTGTGTCATATTTTCATTGCATTCTAGGACATTATGTTTGTAGTGAGTAGTAGCTAATCAACACACAAGGGTTAGGTTAATTATCTCACATTGTTGTACGATGTGGTAAGCCTTTTCAAATATTCAGAACATCTCTGCTTCAATAACAATGATGGAATCAGCAGGGTTTACCTGGAATATGAAGTGCACAGAATTGGAGGGGAAAATTGGAAGAAAAATTGCAAGAACTCGACCAGACAATACAAAATCCATGTCACTGGTTCTATCTATTTATTTTCTTAACATTTTAACTTTAGCTATGGTTGCTGAAAGATGGGTCACAGCACCTTGGACTTCTTAGTGCTGTGGACGGGATACCTTCATGTCTTTGCACTGTGTGTTCTTAGTAGAGCTGGTGCAAAGCACACACAATAGACCACAGAAAATCTCTGTACAGCCCAAATTTAAAGAAATATTCCTCTGCATTATGCTCTGCTCCATGACCTTCTAGTCATCTGAGCTTTTCAATGCAAAGTATAATGCAAACCCCACATCCCTCAGTGAGCCTTACAGCAGAGGGCGTGTGGTTTCGCCAATGCAGTATGGGGTATTAGTAACTAGGGAATATATTGTAGTAAGGGTGTGTGTACACAAAGAACAGTAAAAACAATAAAGAACAGTAACCCATATGACAGCATTAAACTACATGACTACATTACTACAGGACAACATTAAAAGACAAAAACAAGTTTTCTTAATCATTATAATTTTATTTTAGTAGTCCATGTTATATTTTCATTACATGATTTCTTAAATACTCATTTCATTTTAACTATTGACTAGTGTAAACACATTTTATGCATTACAACGTTTAAAAAGGTCAAATTGAGTAAGCATGGTATACTGAGTCACTGCTTAATTGTGGTACATAGTATGGTTGAATGGCTCTGTGACCCAAATATTTGTGTATTTCATTTATGTTAAGAGCAAAATTAAAATGTAAAACATATAACATTATGTCAAATTATTATTGCTATTATTAATTAGTATGCTTACTGCTTACAGTTAGATTGTCCATCAACAAAAAATATTCTTCAAAGTCGAGAAGGGTTTTCTTTTTGCAAGGGGAACAAATTCTTATACTCAGTTCATGGATTCGTTTGTGACAGTTGTGATTCATAAATCAAATTCTGTTTTGTGGATTTAATCTCCTGATATTTGTCATATATAGGTAGCCTAATATAATATTGCTATAATGGCTTGACCCAGATCCCAGATAAATAAATAATAAGATCTGTAGCAATAGTAGTAATAGTAGTAATAGTAATAGTAGCGTTCTGACGTGTGGCCCGGTCTGTACGCTACTTACTTATTATATGTTGCTGTGTCATCATCTCAGATAAAATGGTTAAATATGGTCTTATTCTGAATAAAGGCAAGTATAATATTGTTTGTTATAAATATTCTTACTCTAATGTGTCACAGCAGACTTATAGAATAGGGTACATGGCATAGCTTGCAATTCCACAGGTGTTTGTGCCATCCCGGATCATTTTCATATAGCCACCTTCACCCCAACTGGTACCCCAGCTGAGGAGAACATAACACACACAGATTCCTTGAAAACAACACTACTGGAAACCCATTGAGAAGAAATTATGTTGTTAACACATAATCCTATAGGCTCTTTGGACAAGGTTGGTCTCCTACCTGTTTTTGATAATCCAGTAGTCCTGCCCATCTTCAGAGCCATAACCAACCAGTAGAACTGCGTGACTAAGATTGTTGGGGTTACAGTTGGGCTCATCATATATTCCTGTTGAAGAGAATGAAATAGAAATGAATCTCCTCTTTGCATTTATACAGCATGCTGTCACACATATACAGTGGGATATTTAATAAATAATAACAACCTGAGCTATAGAAAAGGAAGCTTGCATGATCCGCGTCTAGAGCAACAGTGATCGGACCAATGGTCACCACGGCATCAGCCAGGGCCTGCTCATCCCCTTTGGGTATGAACTTGTAGTCTTTGATATGGGCAACCGCAAGGCTGCTGTCATAGAAACAGGGTTGGGTGTCCTGTAGAAAGTAAACGAAGGAGATATTAATGTAAAGCTTTAGTTTGTGCACCTGTTGTTACTAACTTGAAGGAGGAGGAGTCTCCAGATAAGGCCTTACCACTGAGGTATATGGGTATGTGCTGGTAGACTGCAGCCCGTTGCTAATAACGTAGTCATATGCATTGGCCATCCAGGCACCGCTGCAGCCGTAGGTACCATATGGTTTGGAACAGTCCACCAGGTTTTGCTCACTCAGGGAAGTCAGTTGACCTGTCCTCTTGTACATTTGTGCCTCAATAGCTCCCGTAGTGCTAAATGCCCAGCAGGACCCACAAAAGCCCTACGATATAAATTAAATAAATAATAATAATAATAAATAAATGAAATTAACTATGTAATAGATACGTTTAAAATTCGGTATCTGGATGTGTTTAGAATGAATGCTTGATTTACTAAAAGCGCCTTTGAGTTTTTATTTTTTTAATTAATTACCTGATCTTTAACCTCGGTGACGTATCCCATAAGTCTGTAGTCAACACCCACAATGCCTAATTTCTGAGCGTTGTGACGTAGCCTGCGAGCAGAAACGTTCTGTCCTCTCTTCACGAAGTTGGCATTAATCACAGCACCTTGCAGAACCTGGTACTCTTGTTTGGTCTACACATGGAGAATGGTTTTAGATTTAAGTGTTGGCTACATTTATTGTTGCTATTTCTATTATCTTTGAATGACTTCATTTTAATTAAATTATTATATGTTTCATTTTTACCCCTGCTTTTTGGTAAAAAATAATTAATAATTAACTAAGTAATACAAATGTATTTGCTTATAATATCTAATATATAACATTTATGTTAATTTACTTTCTTCACATAATAGAAGGCAAGATAAATAGCATACCCCACCACAAACAGGCTATCCATCACAACTAAATTCGTAGTAGACCAAACAATATTACATAAAGAAATTTCTTTACCAGGTCTCCGTATTTATTCATTGCCATGGTGAAGGGCTTTGTCCCGATGAAAAACTCTTGATTGTTATCTTCAATCACCCTCATGTTCTGCTCCCACGTGATCCTCCTGTCCAAGTCCTCCTGCTGTAGAAAACAAGGACCAGAAAGACAGAAAGACACGTAGCCACGAATCCACATTCAGGGCACATAATCAGTGCATTTGAGCACGGGAAACCAACCTTTTCATCATAGGAGATGCTATTTGCACTCTTCCACATCTGCCACTCTGTCAGAATCTGCTCATCTGACTCGGATGTGACCTGAGGTGGTCCACACAGGAGAACAGACAGTAGAACCACACTCACAGTGTAGCTGGCCCACTGGACTAGAGGCAGAGGGGGATCCGGTGTTACCTCTCTCACATCATTAATACCACTGTTTCACATGTATTGCTAGCTGGTTTGGTCTGTTTGACTTTAATGGAAGTCTGTTCTAGAGAGAATATTGTCAGATTGTACAAGATAACAGGTCACATCACAATGTTGGCACCAGGATGTGGAGGAAAGACTTTACCAGAATTACCAAGGTTTCATCTACTGAGGAATCACAAGTCAACAATTTAGTGCAGGGTAGGCTATAATAAACCAGCTAGATGCCAGAGGGTATTGTAGCTATTATTCCTTTCATCTTCACTAAAATGATGAGGCACCATTTGTACATGGATCGTTCAGAGTATCACAAGATTAATTCACCTCCTTACACTGCTAGGCCCTACTGCATACAGGGCCACATATTAGATTCATTTAAATGAGTTATAATGGAATAATTTGTCACAGTACTAAGACATAGGTCTACTGTTATGATGTATTGTTAGTTCAGAAATGCAAAAACAATCAATTTCTTACTTAATTAGCACATTCAACAGAATTAGCATATACCTCAAACAAAAATGCATTGCATTTCCTAACCAACTTACCTGCAGGCTTGTGCATGTGTGCTGTACCCATGTCGTGGGAGGACACTGTAGTGTGATTGAACCATGCTGTGGACCTAACTTTTATAGGTTTGAACAAAGTGTATGTAGCCACTATACTTTTCTAAATCCCTAAGTCAACAACTATATTTCAACAACTGCATGCCAACAAAAATACGGTGCTTTTTCCGCTCCTCCCTGGTAAATAGCTCTATGATTATTTACAGCAGGTTAAAACTGCTGTGTCAAATCCCTCGGTTACTATCTTATCATTGAGCATAACACCTGACCTCAATCTTCCAAAACCACATCTACAAGTACAAATCACCAGGCGCGCTGGACGTTGACTGGTGAACGAAACAGCGCCCCACAGCGGCCGTCCGTCCACGTGAACCCGGCGCGCCACTGCAGAGGAGAGATGCTCAGCTGACTATCGGTGTGTTATTATGTCGGCGGAGGGGCGCCGCCAACACCCAAATCGGCTACAGTGCGGTAAAAGAGACAAGTGGGTGTCATCATCGGTGTATGCCCTCTAATACCTTCCTCTTTAATGAACGCAAGAAGAGAAATTACTCACGAATGAGGTCTGCAGAATGTCTTTCAAGGTAAACCGTATTGGCTTTAACCATCACACCTATGGCTCCCTTCAATATAGAGAGCAGGTTATATTCCTTATTTCGTTCGTGTTTTATGGGGCTTTTTAACCGGCATGGCTATCTGTTTAATATCTCTGGATAGATTTAATCGGTTGACTAACTGCATTTAGTTTAACTTGCTATAGCCTATGCTGCACATAGCCTACCTGTAAATGGGCTTACTAAGGCCTATGTGCACGTTATGGCCTATCATAAATTTCCTCTACAAGTTATTAGACTGCCTATTGTTTGGGTATACTGGTGTAAACATTCTAAATACAGAATCGCTAGCGTCTGGTCCCTGTTGTGTGTATTTACCCTACAGAAGGAAACACCCCTGGCTAATGCTGTGTTTTGGGCAACACGGAAGGGGAACTTGGCCCTACTTCAACTGCTGCTCAACAGCGGGCGTGTGGACGCAGACTGCAGAGACAGTGTATGAACAGTGCATGCCTCGCCTGTCCTCTCAGCTGCACGATTTAACCATAACCCACCTGTGGTAGGAGAGAGAAAGAGCGCATCAACCCATTCACCTGTGTGTGCACGTGGGTCTTCTTTATGCGTGTGTGTGTTTAGTGTTTTTCTGACTCTCCATCTGGCGTGTAGACTACGTATGTGTAAAGAACTATCTTATTGCGTTTCTGTATATTTCTGCTTTTACTGAAGTGAGAGCGTCCCATGTGTTTGTGTTAACTGTCTAGGAAACGTACTTATTTGGCAGCCGTGTAATTTATCTGGGAAATCAGCAAAATTGTCTCATCGTCATATTTTGTGCAGTTTCCTGCGAGTCATTGTAATCAAGGCTATACGTCTTGGCACCCATCAAGCCTGTTCATTTATCTTTTTATATTCCTTCCAGTATGGAACCACAGCGCTGATGGTGGCCTCATACAGTGGCCACTATGAATGTGCCAAAGAGTTAATAATGCAAGGAGCAGACATCAACTACCAGAGAGAGGTATGGTAGCAAATAAACAGAACGCAGAAACAACACATACCAGATACATTCTATTCTAATCTATTCTGAAATACAATATTACATGACAATTTAGAATTGAATTGACTGCAGGGAGAGGGGTAGGGAATGGTTTGAGCCTATGAGCGCTGTAAGGGGAGGAGTAGAGAGAACTGCGAGACACTCAGGTGCCTCACAGGTGCCCCACTAACTGAAATTCAAATGTATAACTAAGTAAGCCCCGATGACACGCTGCTGTCATTATTCTAACAGAATGTTGCTTGCTTACGATAACTGGTGTATGACCTATTCAGCTATTGACAAATGTACAGTACTTATTGTACTGTAAGTCGCTTTGGGTAAAAGCGTCTGCTAAATGCTGTAAATGTAATTGTAAATACAGAAGGGCATGTGCTGACGCAGTTTCAAACCAAAACGTTTCCGTAAAGCTGGTTTCAACCACCTGGTTTGACATGATTATACTATTAACAAAGGAAGATACTAAGCACAGGTAGCAAAAGAGTTTGTTTGTTTGTTTGTTTGTTTGTTTGTTTTAGACAGGCTCCACTGCACTGTTCTTCGCCTCCCAGCAGGGACACGATGATATTGTGAAGCTCCTGTTTGAATTCGGTGCCTCTACTGAATGTCAGACAAAGGTGAGAGAGTGACGTGTGGCCCGGTCAGTACGCTACTATTATATGTTGCCGTCTCATCATCTCAGACAGACGATGACTCAAGAGGACCTTGTGGAGAGAAAATGCATGATAAATAATACACGTCTTTGTAGTCATCATGCCTATCCATTTTCAACCGTTGGAAAATGCCTGCTTTCCATTCAGATCACCTATACCTCTTTGTCAGATATACAAAATGAGATACTGGCACTACAACAGCTCATTTATTTAACTTTAACTTGAACGTGTTTTTTCCAGGATGGTGGCACGGCTCTCACCGTTGCTTGTCAGTACGGCCAGTCCAAGGTAGTGGACACTCTCTTGAAGAATGGAGCCAATGTTCATGACCAGCTGAATGTGAGGCCCCTATGCGTTCAAGTGTTACAACTTTTAATTGTGTGAATATTAGGAATATGGTGTTTGTGGTATACAGTACACACGACTGTCCACACGATAATGGCTCAATTTCACGGTGCCTTGCACGGTTTTATTGCACACACGGGGCCAGGACTTACACTGCCTGGTATACTGCATACATCAGCGTACAGGTATATACAGCACTATACACACACGTTAACACGCTCGTGGCTCATCATCCGCCAGGTTCTGCCTCTGGCCTTCTCGCCCTTACTGTTAAAGGGAGAAAAGTGATTAACAAACCACCCACACCTGTCCCGTAGCCCCGTGAACCACACCTCCCCACGTTCCCTTCCACACACAGACAGGCTAAACCACGCCCACACTCCCACAGTGTTATACACAAAGCCCTAGTAGCAGCAGCTAGATGCTGAGTCAGCCACCACTGACATTTTGATAGCCTCTCCTTGGGCACAGGAGAGACTAATGTTTACACAGGTTTCTTTATGGTGTAATGTCTAATGCATATTAATAATGTTGATGTTACCTTTTCAAAAGCATAGGCTAAACAATATTTGTGTCTTAGATTGACAATAATTGTCTTTATAACATGCTCTTTAATATCTATCTATAACTATTATTTGGCAAGCCATCCCGGCGTTGTATAAATGTTGCTTGCTGAACTGAGCTCATGTTTGAAATGCTTTAGGACGGTGCCACCCCACTATTCCTTGCTGCCCAGGAAGGTCATGTGACTGTGATACGCCAACTGCTGTCGTCTGGAGCTAAAGTTAACCAACCAAGGGAGGTAAGGTACTCGCTTATTGTAATTATCGGACTAGGTGCCACAAAAGACATGATCACGTGTTCCAAATGTGGAAATGTACAGCTGCACTAGCCATCTATGCCTCCTCCCCACCCCGCTCCTTCTCTCTCCCCCCCCATCCTCCACGCCCACTTCTCTTTATCCCCCATTCCCAGCTCTTCTTTCACATCTTTTCACATCATCACTCTAGCTCCTCATTTGGTTGGCCCATGTTCCTCAACTCCATCTGACGTCTTCCTTTCATGCTCCACCCCCCCACTCCTCCCCTGACTTTCCAGGACGACACTGCCCCCCTGTGGATGGCAGCCCAGATGGGTCACAGTGAGGCGGTGAAGGTCCTGCTCCTACGCGGTGCAGATCGGGACGCTGAAAGACAAGTATATGAGCTTTGAGAAATATTTGATGGTGGTGGGGAGGGGGTTGTGATATGACTTTTCACTTCCGATAAAAAAAAAAACATCTGCTAAATAATAATTGTAAACGTATTGTTGTTTTTGTATGCACGTGTACTGTAACTGCTAACATTTCTCTATAGGATGGATCAACAGCTTTGTTCAAGGCAGCTTTCAAGGGGCACAACAGTGTGATTGAGGAACTTCTCAAGTTCTCTCCTTCACTGGGTCTTCTTGAGGTAGAGTTTGTTACAGGGAATGGTATTCTTACAACGTTCCCTGCTATAATATTTCCAAGCTATAAGAAGTCAGTTCCTAAAACATCAGATTTGTTTTATTAACTGCCATTTCCAGAATGGTTCCACAGCCCTTCATGCTGCTGTTATGGGTGGAAACCACAAAACTGTTGTACTCCTGCTTGAGGCCAGTGCAGACCCCACGCTACCCAACAAGGTAGGCCACGCTGGTTAAGAAAACCAAATGCCAATTAAATAGCCTACGACTATAGATTTATAAGGAATAATGTAGTGCTTTTGTGACTTTTTTTTCCAGAACAATGAACTGCCTGCAGATCTTACAAAGAATGATCGCATTCTAAGAGCTCTACATCCAAAACTCCTAAATGGAGATCATTCATG
Organism: Percopsis omiscomaycus; assembly: GCA_027575585.1. Classification (NCBI taxonomy): domain Eukaryota; kingdom Metazoa; phylum Chordata; class Actinopteri; order Percopsiformes; family Percopsidae; genus Percopsis; species Percopsis omiscomaycus. Next base: position 12,018 of record JAODLI010013936.1, on the reverse strand, counting down.
ACAACCCGGTTCCCACCCAACATTTAAGACAAGACTACTACACCAAGAGGGTAGAAATCAACAACACAGCTTCAAGCCTATTTGGTCATAAGATGTACCTGGTGCTTGCTTTGAATTCTCTCCGAAACTCTGCAGTCAAATCATGACTAAAACTGGACTAAATACCAAAATCATATGATGTGCAACCAATATGCATTTATTTACCATGTGCACTATTTCTTCTTGCTGTACTTATTCTGGTGCAATTAATTTTAAAAATGTTATTTTATCAATTTTCTAAATATCAATTTGTTTATGTGTTGTTGATTATTCCAATATGTATCAAACTTAAAAGTAATTTTATATTTTATTTATTGTTCCCATAAACTGTATGTACTACTTACCACCAGAGGTCAGCATTTTCTTTGAGACTCTAACGAAGTTTTACTTGTCTGTCTCACCTGTAAGTATGTACCCATAAGTATGTACCCATAATGCAGTTTGATTAATCTCTTATTTTGTACATTTCTGTAACATGCGTTCCCCAATATATACAATGATGTATTTTGCTATTTTGTCATCATGTCTTTTGTAATAATGACAAGAAAAACATCTTAAAATATATATCAGGTGTGGCCTATTACAGGTAAGATAGCATAGCACGACAATAATGACAATGTCACGTGATATTCACGGAAGCATCATTGACCATTTTGATGCGGAAGCGAAATATTTAGATATTGGCAACTTTTTTCTTGTCGCGGTTGTACTGTAAAATAAGAAGTAAATTGCTACTGATTTACAATACAATAAATTAGATCATCACAGCACCATTATCGGCTATGGCTAACTTACAGGTGAGTGGGCAACTGCAATGTTATTTGCTCTTACGAAGAGAAAGTTCAAGAAAGACACTACTGAAATTCATTGTTACGGAGTTAACTCCTACTGCTGGAAAGGAATTAAGTTTTTACAAGAAGCTATATGCCAAAATTGTCATCCTTAGACAATCATGGTTAGGGAATTCCTCCTTGTCACCGTCAACTGTTTGCTTTTGCTCAGACAATACAACACAGCCTGCGCCCGTGATCAGGTTGTTCTGACATAACAGCCTCATTTCGTTATAAGGTATGGTTAATTTTGTTTGACCTCTCTTTGTAGAAAGCTATAGATCTTGCAAGCAAGGCGGCAGATGAGGACAAAGCAAAGAACTACGAAGAAGCTCTAAGATTATACCAGCATTCAATCCAATACTTCCTTCATGTTGTTAAGTGTGAGTAACTTCAATTTTAATACGTGTTATACGTAGTCTTAGACAGCAGAGAGGGCTAGTGGTAAGTCGTCGTCATATCATTATATTATTATTCACTTACTGTGTGCATTGAACTGCATTCTCACTTGTGCCCATTTTAGATGAGGCTCAAGGAGACAGAGCGAAACAGAGTATCAGAGCCAAGTGTGCAGAGTACTTGGACAGAGCCGAACAGTTGAAGCAATATCTAAAGAAGAAGGAGACGGCTCCTCCAGCCAAGCCTGTTAAAGAGTCACAGTCAGGTGACAAAGGGTGAGGGTGTTTTACTTCTTCTACTGTGTGTTTATTGGTGGATCCAAAGGTTGAGGGTGTGTTTCATTGTCCCATATTAAAGGTACAATAAGCTTTTCCCCGAAAACAGCGTTTATTAGACTATACTGACACCTAGTGGCTTGGATACAGCTGTGCGTGCCTCTATGGTACATGATTCAAAATATAGTTAACATAATATGTATTAATTTTTAATGTACTGAGTTTTTATTTATTTATTGGTCTAGAACATTGCTTTTAGTCTTATGTAAAACATCAAATTAACTCATAATGGGTGCTGCTTGGGTTTTACTTTAGTGATGAAAGTGATGATGGTGATGATAAAGAAAAGAAGAAGTTCAAAAATCAACTCTCAGGTAAATTACTATGTCACAAATATGAGCATAGTTAAAACGTAAAAAGTGGTATGGATGTTCATTTATACAACAAACAGCAACTCTGGCGTTCTCCTATAGGGGCCATTGTCATGGAAAAGCCAAATATTAAGTGGGACGACGTAGCCGGTCTTGAGGGTGCCAAAGAAGCCTTAAAAGAAGCTGTCATTCTGCCTATTAAGTTTCCTCACCTCTTCACGGGTATGACAACCAATCGAACATCCACGTTAGTGCACACACACAACTGTATAGTTGTGAATAATATTTAAGTATGTTCCTCAAGGAAAGCGAACACCTTGGCGAGGAATCCTACTGTTTGGCCCCCCGGGAACAGGGAAGTCTTACCTGGCTAAGGCAGTGGCCACAGAAGCCAACAACTCCACCTTCTTCTCCATCTCCTCCTCAGACCTGGTGTCCAAGTGGCTCGGGGAAAGTGAAAAGTGAGGCCCAAGTTCTGTAAAGGACCCTATAACGTTTAAGTTCAAAGTTTAAAATTGATTTACTCAGAAAGTTCTTACTCCAAGTGGAGCCTAACAAGAGGTATAGTATAATGCCGATATAAGAAGTACAGATTGTTCTGAATCAAGACTCAATGTCCCTTCTCTTTTCTCTCTTTCTCTCTAGATTGGTCAAGAACCTGTTCACTTTAGCTAGAGAGCACAAGCCTTCCATCATTTTCATTGATGAGATTGACTCTCTGTGTGGCTCCAGGAGTGAGAACGAGAGTGAAGCCGCCCGTAGGATCAAGACAGAGTTCCTTGTGCAGATGCAGGGTGAGTGACAAAGGCCCTGGTCTGCACCTCATATGTCTGCACTTGCACACCTACCTAGAACATCCCATTTTTATCCTGTGGTTATGAATCATACGCTCCATTATTCTCCTACTGTATCAGGTGTTGGAAACGACAATGAAGGGATCCTGGTTCTTGGAGCCACAAACATACCCTGGACATTGGACTCAGCCATCAGGAGAAGGTCCCTCATTTTAAAAAGAAAATCCGTTCTAGTTCTCTAGTAGTTCTCTAGCCTAGTAGTCTGTGGAGTCCTCTCACAGCTGAGTGGAGATGATTCTACATGTAGGCCAAAAGTATTCTGAAGAAACCTTTTCATTTTGAAATAATCAAGTCTTATTTGTAAAGCTGTTAAAAAAGGAGTATTTCATAGCTTGTGACCCCCTGGTTACTTTTATTTAAAGGGTCGTAGCTCAAAGTTTGTAAACTACTTCTCCGGAGATGCTAGGCTGACCCTGCACCCAATTAGAGGGTCAAAGAAGTTTCCCCGGGGTGATTAATGGTGTATCCTCCTACCCTATATACAGTAGCTGAACTCATTTCAAGATGCCATGAAAGTCTCCTGTGTTTTAGGTTTGAGAAGAGGATTTACATTCCTCTGCCTGAGGCACATGCACGCTCCTTCATGTTCAAGCTGCATCTGGGCTCCACCCCAAATGAACTTACAGAGGCAGACTTCATGACACTGGGCAAGAAGACAGACGGCTACTCCGGGGCTGACATCAGTGTTATTGTCAGGGATGCCCTCATGCAGCCTGTGAGGAAGGTCCAGTCTGCAGCTCACTTCAAAAAGGTAAGAAAAAAGCTGTTACAGTGGTTTTGGAACTCTTATCCACCTTTTTATCTAAAGTGATTTGCAATGAGTGCATTTTTCGATAGAAGCTTAACCCGCTATACACCAGTCATCATAATGAAAAGCATTATTATTATTATTATTATTAGAACAGTTACGTCAGCAGACAGTTAGTTGCTATATGTTACTAAAAGGGCCTCACTTTTAAAAACCAAAAAGTGATTACCTAATTAACAGCTGGTTAACTGTGAAACCAGGCTACACTTCACAAAGGCTACCCTATTCACAAACAGAATTCCCTTTTTACATCCCCTGGCAGATTCAATTATATAGCTGACAAATTTAAGCCTACTGGCGTTTAATGATAAATCTGAACCCCTTACTGATTTAGCAGGTGATGAACTTTCATTGTTGTCTTTGGGATTGGTTAGTGCATGGGCATCTTCTGAGTTTCAGTGGTTATATTCCGGAACGTGATATGTGAAGATATCCAAAGCATATTGCTTTAATGATTCTGTTGCCTCACTTATGTGAGTGAGAGTGTGTAACAGAATTAGTTGTCTTGTTCATTTCGCCGTGTCCTTATTCTCATCTCATTTTACGGCAATTAAAAGATGCAGGGATCATCCTGGAACAATCCCGACGTAGTGGTCGAAGACCTTCTGACTCCATGTTCATCAGATGACCCCAATGCTATAAAGATGACATGGATGGAAGTCCCTGGGGAGAAACTTCTAGAACCAGTTGTTAGCATGGTAAGGACACGCACAGGTGTTCTTAAATAATTGTTATTCAGCCATTCCATATTTTCCCCGGTCTATATAAAACTGTGGTAATGATGTTCAACATTCTGTGTCCAGTCTGACATGCTGAGGTCATTGTCCAGCACCAAACCAACTGTGAACGAGCAGGACTTGGACAAGCTGAAGAAGTTTACAGAAGACTTTGGGCAAGAAGGATAATGAGACTCTACTCACAATACAGTGCGTCTCTTGTGGGACATACTTTACTGGGTCCACTCAGGGTCATATTTAAATCTATTTTTATGTGTGTGCATGGTTCTGTTTCTTTGAGCAACTGCTTGGCTGGCTTGTTGCAAATAAAATGGATTATATATTTTTTAAGAACAAGGAAAAAATGTACCTTGGTGATGGCTTTCGTGTATGAAAACAGTATATCTTGTATTTCCAGACATGACACTGTATTGTATATAAAGTGCACCTAACTGCAATATAATGCAGAATACCTTTTACTTTTACTCTGACATCCAATTTACAGAGTAGCCTCTGTAGCTTGTTGCCCAGAAAACAATACCTCACTATTTCTTTTACGGTATTAAGTTTGCTCTGTTAAACTAATATAAACTAAGCTTCTTGTCTTTCTATATAAGGAAAAAAAGAAGCATAATAATCATGGTTCGATTGTATATCAATTCATGAATCTAATATACACTGACTTTTATATACATCCACATTTTTCTCAAAGAGCAAATATATTTTAACATGATCAAACAGCAAGCAATAAACTCAATTTGCTGAAGCACCAGCCCTCACACTCTAAACCAACCAGTAATGGTAAAATCTATTCACTAACAATTATAGTAAAAGGCTAAAAAATTATAATGTTTGCATAAGGACTTTGTACATACTGTTCTATAATTACAATTAGGTAATTTAGCAGACGCTTTTACCCAAAGTGACTTACTATTACATGGTGCCATTACATGGAGCAGACATTTTAAAAGATAAACAGCTTTATAAATGGATTGAAATTAATCTTTTATTACAGACCAGAATAGGGAATTACAATAAATGTTGTTACAGCATGTATCTTCCTCACTTGGACTGTACTTTTGCCACACAAAAAAATACTTATAGGATAATCTTTTCTTTAAGGAAGTTTGTACACAGCCTTTTCCTACGTGTATAAAATAGTTGATACTAAATGTGTTACAACATATTGTTTCTATACTATGTGCACTTTTCATTATTGTTAGTTTTCATTATGGTTCTGCTCCAAATAATTTGTGGGCCATATCTATTTACTGAAAGTGAACATTGCCAACAAGTTGGTTTTCTTGTGTATTTAAGGTTTGCTTCTGGTCTGGGGGTTAAAATCTCTATGTATTTTTACATAAATAACATTTGTGTAGCATAAGTTCTCATTTTGCACTTTTGTTTTAACTTAGGAATGAGTTTTCTTTTCATTGTTTGGTAAAAAAAATAAAAAATAAGAGCCACCTGTGACTTGGAATATATTTAATAGTTAAAATACACCTCTTATGTAATTGACAGTTAAATGGAGGATAGGATTGTTATGTTAGTACATATCAGGATAAAAGTAACATTCATTTTTGCATTTCACATTTCCCTCCATCTTGTAAGACCCATGTTATTTGGTGTAGTTTTGTTTGACCAAAATCCACTAGACATTTAGTCAACCTAAATAATTAATGTATGAAATATTAAAAGGAAACCAAAATGTATCTTCAATATCATATAGAGCACAATTACTATATTTAGCATGTATACTGTGCATACAATAACAGTAAGCTTTTTATTTATTTTTTAAGATTTCCAATCCATTGAGTATAAAAAAAAACAAGCTGAGCTAGACTGAAATGTAATAATGTCTGAAGAGACTGACACCAATCATATTACAATATCACTGAATTTTCTTACCTATAAATGACTAAATCAAGCAAATTATTCAATAGCTGCCAATGAAAAAAGATGACAACACATTTGGCAAGCTATTGTTGCGTTCAAGAGGAGTCAAGTCCCTTTACACTTACAGGCACAGAAAACACATGCTAGTGTTTCCCCACAGAGACTTACTTGTGGTGAACCCAACATAATTATTAATTAAATGTGCTCCCTTCTTTGCACAAAATTCCCGGCCTGCCACAACTTCCACAACTAACCGGAGAAATGCAATTCCAAAATTCCCAAACATAAATAAAACGTGTGCAATACAATATGTGGAAATAATGAAGTAAACTCATCCTAAACCTAATCTCAGCTATGACTACAACTCGTGGCTTAACCTCAAATGTACATGACCTGAAAAATAAGTTATCTTCCACAATTGAAATTATTATCATTTTCCTTCATAAGACATTCATACAAAACAAATGGAGTGAAGAAACTGCCTCAACCAGGGCTATTAGAAAGTGCTAACAGTATGAATATATATCTAAACCTTTGGTAAGGACGCAAAAGTTAATTAATTCACCGTCAAGACGTAATGAAGCCACACCGGAAATAGACACTAAGATAACACTGAGGATGTTAAAATGGTGTTTGGTGTACACTAGATACAGTATGTACAGTTTAAGTAGTGTTACAGTGTGTGTTGATGCTCTAGAAGACAGAGAAGAGGGAGCCAAGAGCCAAACCAGTTGCAGCTCCAGCAAGCATGCCCAAAGCCACGTCCCCGCCATCGTCACGGCGGCGATCTTGAACAATAACGTGATGAGGTGGGTATGCTGCTGTAAAAAACAATGACATGCTTTGCATAAAAATATTTGCTAAATGATGAAATTGTCAAAGCTGAAGATTTTTAGGATTCAAACTCTTGCCTGATTTTCATTCCCCTTCAGCATCTTAAATATACTAACAGCATCAATTTAATCTGTGTACAGATTTTACTTTTCTAAAGTATGCCATTGTGTGTCTGTATTTGCTTTATACTGTGAGTATCCTTTTCGGTCACATTACTTGCCATCGCTGGAAGGATCTTACCTTGGTATTGATAGGGGTATGCAACTGCATAGGGCTGCCCATCAGCTGAGTACACAATCTGTGTAGCATGTGCTGGAGGTGCCACATACTCTCCATAGGGACCTTGAGCATAAACCTGGTTCCAAAAAAAAACACAGAACAATTGCATAAAGTGTAATATAACAGTTCAATGCTAGGTTGCCTTCAATCCTTTAAAAAGGACACTCCACAATTTTTTGAGTCTGGAATTACCATTGTGGTTGAAACCAGCGTTACAAACATGTTGTTTTGGTTTGAAACTCAGGAGTGCATGCCCCTTCCGGGGCAGGCATTTTTGCCCAGAAATGTGGAGATCTGGGGGTGCTATGACATCATCTAGAAGTGTACCTTTAAGGACTGAAGTGTCTAGGAGTATCTCTTTAATCACTGTTATGTTGTCTAGCACCTTTACCCATTTATCCTCTTAACCTTATTAGTCTTTACCTGAGGAGGGGCAGCAATTTCTGAGTATGGGGGAGGTGCAGAGGCAATCGCCTCCTGAGCAAATCCAATTTGTGGAGCGTTGTAAACCTAAAAAAATAAAAACAATCCATACTTAATCCATACAATAACTTGCCATAACTTAAAGCTGCGAATGAAAATGAAAATATGTTTGCTATGAAAACCCACATTGTGTTGATAAGTTTTAGAAAATACTCACTGTATTAACTCTAGCATCTTGAAGAGCCATGGTCCATGCTCTGAATCAAAAGGGGAAAATATTTCAAGTTAAGACAACCAGTTTTATTATTAAAATTAAAGTAGAACAAATGGTCTACTGAAATCAGCCTTAACATGCAGAGACATACAGTACAGTACATACAGAGCATCATCTGCACTGTCTGCACAGAGGCTGATGACACGGCCGTCACGACACACTATCTGGAACAAGGCATCGCGGCCCTTTCCCTCGGGTGGGTTCAGCTCTGAGGGGCCACAGAATGGAACAAGTACGGAAGGTGAGTAAGTGGAAAAAAATCACAGGACCAGCTGTGAGAGCTCAGGAGAACCACTGATACCAGTTAAGGTGACAAGGACCTTGACATGCAGCAGAACTGCGGATGTTAATGCAGTCTACCCTCATGTGGATATCATCCTCCAAGTCTTTGCGTTGTTGATCATCGTAGAAAACTAGTCGTCCATCGGCCCACAAATCAAACCAGTTCCTCTTCCACCTACGCAATATGGTACCTCAAAAATAAATATGTATTTATTTGGTATAGTTCTCAGTGTTGGTTATTGGACAGTAGGCAAACATCCACTAATATTTTAGGCTGCAATTATTGAACAAGTGACTATGTGCAGGGCTACTTACTTTGCCTGTGGAGCCAACCACTTTTCACGATGGACATGTTGAAGGACTGCACCTGTATCAATACAAACAAGACAGCTACATAGACTGCAACCTTCTGATAACATTTAATTCAGGAGAATGTGTGTATGAGATCGATCTTGAATTAATAATACCCTGAAAGTATATTGTACAAAACAAAAATGCTGAGCTTACTGTTGTGTAGGCCTAAATATATGTAGACCTAATATTCATTGGTCATGAGAATTTCACAACTTGTACCCCAATGAAAGTTCTAAGAAGGTCAATATTATTAATTATTATATTGATATATTATATTAGTACTTTCTTATGAAAAACATATCTAGTTTTATTTTGAAAATGAATGCAGCTCAAACATCTAATATTGTGTACGTCTATCTATATAGTAGAGATAAAAAAGATAGGCCTAACTCAACCATGATCACATGTCGAACGATCACACCAGTCTGCATAGCAAGCTTGGGCCTAAAAGCATGTTGCAGACTTCGTACATTTTGTACGACGATATGTCAGAAAGCGAACGGATAATTTAGCAAGTTTAAATTTGTCGTTTCGTTTGTAAATATTAGCCTAGTTTATTCAAAAGCTAGTCGTGCACTTACTTCAACAACTGCAAGGAAAGACGAAAGCCACCAACAAGACAAGCGTATAACAAGATCCGAATAAAAATAAAGATATTAATATTACTTCCTACGACTAGGAGACTTTAGAGACCACGGCCTGTAGACTTGTTTTGGATGACGTAAGTAATCAGCTGACTCCTGAAAAATGCTAGCAAATTGTGTCACGTGACCTAAAGTTTTTTGTAATTCTGAATAAGAACATATGGAAACTCACCTCCTTGACTAAACGTACTTTCTTTGAAATGTAAAATGCCAAATTACAGACCATTACAAATGTAACTATGTGTACCTATGTGCTGACCTACCTAAGTATTTATCACAGTCGGAACCAAGTCTAACGTAGACTTCTAAAACAGACAATGGCGTTTAATTTGCCAATTTATCAAACGGAAAACCCAAACTGACGGGCGACCCTGGGTTACAAAACGCGCACACCGGTTTTCAGGTGTCATGCTGACACTATTCCCCCAACGTTCCTTTGGTAACAATTTGGACTCCTAGAAACCTCGTCAAAATTATTACGTAGCTGTTATATAGCATTATTCTGTTAGTATATCAAAAGCAGATATTATGGAAATGCCTTTAATCTAATCGAAATAGATGAGCACTATGTTCTAAAGAATATTTCTGGCAGGGGAACAATTTCAGCACATCACCGTCACTGCCAACTTGCACGATAACGTAATTGTAAGCGACGGGGCTAAAAGCTAACCAGAAATGGCGACGGCAATATACTTGGAACATTACCTTGACAGTAAGTGTCACATCTAAAAAAAGTGTTATAGTATAGTAGAAATGTGTTGTTATGTTTAATTTTTTTAAAATATTTGAGTACTTGTTTCCCGATCTTTTCAAACGTTCAATGGACACATGGATGACATAACATTACGCCGTAGCTATTTCTTGTCCAGCTAGCATATCTACTTCATGCTGCTTTCCCCAATGCAGAATGTTCAAGTGCGCAATGTAAACGGTGAAATGTATTAAATTCGTGCTAGATGAGACACATGCAGCTGTGTTCTCTGCTGTTAAGCATTCGCCATCGGTACACATTTCCGTTGTTTACAAGACATGGACATGTATGCTACTTTTACAACGAAATTGATTTGCCATTTGTGTCACTTCACGTTTAATAGAAGCGTTAGCTTTAGTTTACTTTGAATATGAAACATACACGATTTAAAGACATTTGCAACTTCTTGATGGCTGCGTTTCCCGTTGCGCGGGATAAAACTTAGTGGCGCGTCAGTTGACAACCAGGCTGTGCTTATGAGCACAGCCTGGGGGTTGCGTCTGTTTTTTAGGATGAATTTTTTTTTTATGTCAAACTTTCTTGTTGAGTTGCATTTAATATTTATAGGTGGTAACTGCTACTTGCATGCTATTAATAGGTATCGAGAACTTACCATGTGAACTACAGAGGAACTTTACTTTGATGCAAGACCTGGACAATAGGACTGAAGGTACTACTTTGTCTTGTGTTGCACTTTACATGGATTCTAGGTCAGCTTAGATCTAGTCTCCAGGGCCATGTGATTTTGACAATGGCCATGTTTACAGCTAATTAGTAGACTAATTGTGGTAAAAGCATGGTCATCTTGCACACTAATAATGTTTGTACCTTAAGACTTTGTCTTGAAATTGTGCAGAGAAAAAAAGTGAGATAGACAAGCTGGCTGATGAGTACATATCCAACGTGAAGAATCTGGCTTCAGAACAGAGAGTGGAACACCTTCAGAAGATCCAGAATGCCTACAGCAAGTGCAAAGAGTTCAGTGATGACAAAGTCCAGCTTGCTATGCAGACCTATGAAATGGTCAGTGCTCTATGATCACAAGTTTGACAGACATTGTCAAATAAATAAATAAAATGTTTAAGCTGCTGTCATGGCAAGCTATTAAGTTTTCCTGGTTTTTCCTCATGTTTTCTCTATTGAAATACCTATATTGTAGGTGGACAAACACATCCGCAGACTGGATGCAGACCTGGCCCGGTTTGAGAATGAGCTAAAAGAGAAACTGGAAGTGAGTGGATATGAAAGTCCAGAAGTCAGAGGAATGAAAAGTAAGCAGGTTCCTGGAAACCTTTCATTTGGAACACACTGCTGAAATCCTCATTAAAAGTTGGTTCTTAATGTAGGTAAATCTGAATTTTTTGCTCAGAGGGCGACTCCCGGGGGTTGAGAGAGAAGCGTGCATCTAGGGGAAGAGGAAGAAAAGGTTCTGATGAAGATTCTCCTAAGAAGAAAAAGATAAAAAATAGGTAATCTGTTTGACTGAGGAAAGAACACACCATTTTAGAAGGATTCACAATCCCATTATCTTATGCTGGCATATAACACTGTGAAGGGACACTCCTCGGTTTGTGTATGGAATTTTGTCTTTTCGTGTTTGAAATCAGCATCAACAAAACATTGTTGTTTAGGTGTGAAACTACGAAAGCGTCTCCCTGAGTGCTGAGGCTCGCACACCTCCCAAGGCTTAAACCGCTCTCTACCCCTCCACTTACAGCCACTTTCACTTGGGGTGGAAACGTTAGGTTCTGGGGTGCTATAATGCAATTGAGGAATGTCCTTTTTTTTTTTTAAATTGGCATAAAGAGTCATGTTGTAGCTACATAGTTTTCTCAATTATTGTTTGTAGCCAAGGTATTTTAGGATTTGTATCTATACTTACATTTACCAGACGCTTTTATCCAAAGCGACATACAATTAGTAAATTTTTACATGGAGCAGATAGGGGTTAGGCATCTTGCTCAAGGATGCTTACAGGTAGGCCACCTC
>JAODLI010013925.1:0-24457 GCA_027575585.1 Percopsis omiscomaycus | reverse complement strand
TTGGTCTGTAATTCTTCCCCATGATAATTGAATAGTCAGAGCATGATCCCTTAGTGAATGATTTCACCATCCATCTGGTCAACTACCCATCTTAGATGGACACGACCAGATTGAGAATAGCTCCAGGGCCATCTCTTGTGCTTATTCGGCCCGTTCTGGCACTGTGGGGGCCGCTTCCAGAAGCCCAGTTGAGAGAGCAGGAAATTGGACTGCTCTTGACACGCTCAGTCAAAGGCTTCCAGCAGCCTACATGTGATGGTTATATAAACTGCAGTTATGAAACCACACACGTGCTCGTTAAAGGGGAGTTAATAATCTTGGGGTTTATGCTCGCAGCTGTCTTCGTACCATTGTCTTACGGCTTTATTTTGCTCGCAGCTGTCTTCGTACCGTTGTCTTACGGCTTAATTTGATTTCCTTTTCAGAGCTATTTATTTTGCTTCGTACTCTAAGTCTAAAGAGGTATTCAATGGCGTGTTTGCTCCTAATAGTGGGCCGGTCCACATGTCTTCGGCTGGCTTTGCAGGTAAACAGTCTGCTTGTAACCGACCCCTGTAGGTTCACACACCCCACGCTCTCGTCACAATTACATTTACACAAAGGAAATGTTCTGTCCTTGTCCTGCTAATACTCTGCCCTCATCGATAAGCTGTCTGACATGATGCCCCTGTCCCCCTCCCATGTCTGCAGCCTTTGTTACCAACTCTCTGATGAACCCCGTGTGGATGGTCAAGACGAGAATGCAGCTGGAGAGAAAGTGTGTATATAGTTAATTTATTTTGTAATTGCTTTTGGTGCATGTTAACAATGTTTACATTGTTTAGGTGAAAGTCTAGATCAGGCCTGGTGTTCTGTTCAGCACCTGTCTAAAATGATATTAGATATTTGAGGGTCTTTTTCAGTTCAGGTGCCACAGCATACGTAACCTTCAACAGAGACCACGTTCAGCACACTGTCCTTGGGTTATCTAGTGCGTGCACTTGAGCATGTGACTTGGGTCCATAAATACTCAGCGCTGACGCACTCCGGTGTGTTGAGAGAAGAAGAGTCTATATTTACTTTGACTAGCACAGGGCAGTGCCATCATGCTAGGTCAAAGTGCTAGTGCTAGCTAACAAAGTGCTAGCTTTGTTTGAACGCCAACCTGTTCTGCAATGCAATGTGGTTGCTATGGTATGCGATGGTTTTATTCAAAAATGACTACGGTTTAAAGCAGATGACTTGTACTTACGTGCGATCGTGTTGGTTTGTCTTTTTACTAGAGCGAGGGGGGAGCAGAAGATGAACGCGCTGCAGTGTGCCCGCTATGTTTACAATACAGAAGGTATCCGGGGCTTCTACCGGGGACTGACCGCATCCTACGCCGGCATCTCGGAGACTATGATATGCTTCCTCATTTATGAGACGCTGAAGAAACACCTTGCACAGAACCGCATCTCGTCCCCCAGCAGTGACAGGGAAAAGGGGGCGTCGGACTTCTTCAGTCTGATGATGGCAGCTGCTTTTTCAAAGGGTTGTGCATCCTGCATAGCTTACCCACACGGTAAACACTTTATCTTTATTATTTTTGTGCTTTGGAGATATTTTGAATGTTGCATAGTTTGGGTGATTTGTTTATATGCAAATGACAAGGTATAATCAATACCTTATTCACGTTTTAAACAGATTTGAAACAATGACGCAAATATTGTTCTAAAAAATTGGAATGGAAATTTTGAATTAAATAGTTTTCACTCAATTTGTCAGCTGAGTTATCAATATAATATAATGTGATGTACATATTAGACTACCCAGGTGGTAAACGGCAAGTTGTATTTTCAGCTCTATTTTAAAAACGTCATGTAGATTATTGAAATGTATCACAATATGTAGCATATCGCGATGCGATATGTATTGCGATGCGTATCGTATCGTGATATGTATCGTGAGGTCCTTGCCGAGAGAGAGAAAATTCCACAGCTGTATAATTAATTTATGTATATTAATTATACCCACACAGTGGTTTTCGATTTTTCTCCAGCGCTCTCTTTCCCTCCCTATTTATTTAATTTATTTAAATATAACTTTCTAACATACATTTCCCCCCTGGGTCCTTACAGAGGTAATTCGCACAAGACTGAGAGAAGAAGGCAGCAAGTACAAATATTTCTTCCAGACGGGGAGGTTGATAGCGGTGGAGGAAGGCTACGCTGCTTTTTATAGAGGACTCATTCCACAGCTAATTCGACAAATCCCCAACACAGCAATTGTTCTTTCCACCTATGAAGTCATTGTCCACCTACTAGGAGAGTCAAAGTGAAGACATTCTTATTGGAGATGGGGTCGGCCTTTCAAATTATGTACTTAAAACACGTAAAACCCTACGCACATTGGGTACGAAACGTTTAAAACTACAGCAGTCTAATCTGCGGCAATTGAGACCTTTTCTTTTTATATTGGTTAATTTGAAGCAGGTTGTACTGTTATCCAAAGACCTAAATATATTATTTCGCTCAAAGTATGTCTTCAGGGGTTTATCAGAATAATAGTAAAGGTACTCTTTGAAATACTCCATATCTGAGAAAATTTCTGTTAACGTACATAAAGAAGTCATTGGCTTAAGAGGAGTAGTGTTAAGTTATCTAAATTATTATGTTTTACTTTTATTGTTATTACAGTCTTTGTCTATTCATTTGTTTGTCAATGGTGAATGTATCGACTCAGATCATTTGCAGGTTAATCCATTTTAATATTGAAAGGAAGATATTAAGAAAAAGTGTAGCACTGTTACTTGCATACCATCAACCATGCGCACCGTGGTCATTTGTTTCTTTCAATACTGCAATGTGGAAATTGTGTTTTGAAATGATTCATGACATTTTTCTTTCCTATATACAGGTTAATCTGTATGTTTTGTTTGTTGTGAATATAGCCGCTTTCCACTATTTACAAAGAACTTGAGTGCTAGTTTGACCAGTGGCTCAATAAACTGCATCAAGAAGTTGGTGGCTGAAGAAATGATTGCCAGAATGATTGCAGTAAGCTTGAAACGCATCTAGTCAATGCAAAAACTATTAAAATGAATATCTAGTTATAAAGTCTCAGGCTGGACTGTAGAACAACAGTAAATGCATTGTAATTCATTTTCCAAGAATAACAATATGGTTGAGGCGACTGCTGTAGTGATGCTAATAACTACGTAAGATTTTGACAGCTTGGTTAGAAAGGGGCATGGAAAGTATACATGCTGGAGATTATTTCATGTGGATCTTGTCATACCTCTGGTTTGACCAGCTTGATGCTTGAAGAACCAAATTTACCAGACAAATAGGCTTCAACAAAACTTAATGTGTATATTTCCATGTTTTAATCTTTAAACTTTTACCATGCTATGTCCTGTATGTGGTATAAATACTAAATGCAGATGCAAAAGGACTTTTTATAAAAGCACCCTTGTGAAGTAGCAGTGTTGGATTGTCTAAAGTGTATGAAAGTGTACATGACTCGCATAATAGCTGTGTGTGTCTACTGTAAAATCTCATGTATTGCTCTGGCATTCTTCTGTCACTGTTTCACAAAGAAATGACCAGGGTGTGTTTACATGCTAAGTCAACATTGAGGAATTAACCGATTTAACATCTGCCATTATTGACAGGATTTGAAGTGAACTGACACCCACTTGCATGTCACTGCCTGCGAATCAACATGGCCCTAACCTGCCAGTCACTTTGCTCTTGTTGAACTTCCAGACACTTTGCTGTTAGCTTCACCGACACTGACATGGAATAGAAGGAAAGTTTATGAAGCGCAAATTTGAATCTTTTTAGTGCTTTTGTTCTGAATACAGCTCTTATCTTCGAGCATGTTTTTGTACTTTTCTGGGCGACAAAAAAAGATTCATTACCCAATGAAAACATGTTTATAAATAAAACGGTAACTAATATATTTCAAATTGTCTAAAGAAAACCATTTCTTCTCAAATCAAAGCCACTGTATTCCGGCAATAAAACAACCACAGATGCTATATTCACAAAAACAAATTATTGTCAGCACAGTGGTTTTGATAGATGAATCTACTCTGAATTATTGGGGAATAATGTGCCCTGCCATTGAATTGAAAATGTACAGAGATGATGACGGCGACCAGCTTTTTGTTGAACTTTTTAAACCAAACTGCTAGTTTAAGGTCTTCCTACAGCATCTCAGTGGTGTTTTGAGTAGTCAATCCAAAACCTTACATATATTTCTTGTTCTTCAACCATCAACAAAACGCATTCACACACCTGACCAGCAAGACTTTTAAAGAACTCTCGAATTCCAGGGACGGATACAGATTAATATTAATAGGCACATTTGCAAGGCTTGCAATAAGGGTCACATTATGTATACCTCAGTACAGTCCAAGCCAGGACCCAGACCATGCATACTGAGTATCAAATATTGTGCAAACATTCAATTAAAAAAAAACCTTTTCACGTTTTTCCTGCCTATATCAGATTGTTACTACTACTAGTGTAAAGTTTGACACTACATTTACAGTTATTCTCCTCACCTAATATAAACTACATCTGTTGTTGAATGTTTTGCCCTAGTGAATTGTTTTTAATTTTGTGTCTACTGTGGAGAACTGTTAAGAGTGGTTGCTGCTTATGAGCTGCTTATGAGTGACCTCTGTCAGTAGCATGGAGAATAGTCGCGCAAGATATTGCAGCTGTGATGCCCCAATTATTTTCTCACAACTGGATTCAAAATATTTCCTGGTTTCTGATACTAAGCTATTCGAGAGTGGTGTATGATCTGTGACAGTACCACAAGCAAGAAGAGTATCGGATAATGGAAACATTTTTTCTTTACATTTTTACAAGATTTACAAAATTACAAGATTTTACCCTTATTAGACTTTTTTGTTGTATCAAGTTACATAATTAAAGTCATTAAGACCTCATTAAGACTATAATAAGTCGAACAAATATGCTTACAACAGTCCTGTGCATAATGACTTTTGTTTGCTAAATTCATGTAAGGAGGTGAAATGAAAAAGCATACTATTTAAATACAGCGCCACCTAGTGGATTTTTGTAAGCATAACATAACATACCATAACAACCGAGTGATAGAGATGGCTCAATCAGGTTGAGCATTAGGTTCAACACAATTTTCTATGGAAGCACATTTCTGCCAGTGTGATGAGAGAAAAAAAGATACACTTTCTCAAAATAATGACTTAATATCTCAAAATTATTATTTTGTATCTCAAAATTATTACATAATCTCAAAATACTGAGAAACGTTCTCAATATTTTGATTTAGGCTTACCATCACTTAGTTTTTCTCAATCGCTTTGACTCATTTTTTGAAACAGTCTTAACATTCTCTAAACTGTAATTGCAATTGGCACAACTGTTTTATGGGACATCACAACTCTATTGCATGTCTGCAAAATGTAGTAACTGACTCAAACATTTAATTCATGCTTCAAAACGTAGTTATTGTGTCAGTATATTGGCCAATGTCACCAAAATTAAACGTTTTTTTGTCCTTGTGTAAGCCGCACTGGTCAAAATGTTTTTTCACATACAAATGTACATTATGTTCTACTTTTTTGTTGACACTGACTGCTTACTGTACTATACAATAATGTCAGTTTGGTCTAGCTTAATGCTAATGTGTATCACACTGAGTTTTTTAGGTATACTTATTTAAAAAGTAGGAAAAGTATACTGGGTAAAGTCAACACTGTACAATACTACAGTAATAGTAATTTTAGTAGCAAACATATTTCTTACATGTAAAGGCATCCATGCATCAACAGAAAACAAAAACCCACAATAGCAATGAAAAAAACCTGCGGTAGTTCTGTAAAAAACTATTTAGCAGACATCACAAACATTCCATATCATAGATATTTATGGAATACGTCTGTATACATGTATGTCTGACAGATTTTGATAATTGAATGGATCATTTTGTATGTCGTGGCTCACACGATGAAAGAATGTTTAGAAGTTGTGAAGAGTATATGACAATTTCACTGAGAATCAACATCAGTTTTGATCAGCAAGCCGTGTGCATGTAGTTATTGTGCAAATTGTACTGTACAATTGTACCTTTGGGCCAAAACATTTAAGCAATTTGCTTAAATGAATAAGAAATTCAAATCTGATGTGAACAAGAAACTAAATGTTCAGAGATCTGAACTAATTTGAGAATTGAGCCAAAGTGATTGAGAACAATTTTAATACATCATAATTTTTACATACTACCTCGTAATTTTTAGATACTAAATCAAAATATTGAGAACGTTTCTCAATAATTTAATATAGGCCTAAGTCATTATTTTGAGAAAGTTTGCAATTTTTATTTTCATCACTTTGGTGGAAATGGGCTTCAAAAGATAGAAGAGGTTAGGCCTGATATGTTTATTCACATTCATGTGAAATGCTAATGAGTAGTGGTAATTCCGAAGAGCTTTGTATGAACATGTCCCCAACAAGCCCGGCCTACCTGTGAGCAAGATTCTACCTGCTCCTTAATACTTGTAATTGTAATCACTGTAAATCAATTTGGATGAAAGCATCTGTTAAAATTTAGCAGCTAAATTACCTACTTTTAATTGTATTAAGAATTAGTATCATTATTTAGAATATAGCGAATAAGGCTGTGTTAAATGTCTATACCTGATAATGTGGTAGTGGATATGTTGTTAAAACAAAACAAGAGAATGCAGATACAGGTAGATCATGTTAGCATATCTGAAGGTAAGGTAGGGTCAGCCTCTGCAACCTTCCTTAGTTTACACTCAGTAACGTTAGGTGGCGGCAATGCAGCTTTTGTTGTGTGCTAACCGCCGTGAAAAACAACAACACTCCGTGCTAGAGCTCACTTTAGTGGGCTAGCTATCGTTAGCCACATAGACATCCGATGTCTATGGTTAGCCAGCCCAGTATAAGACAAGCCTATATTGTGCATTAACAGCCCGCACTGATCGGCTGTTAGCATCGACATTAGCGTCCCTCCTATCCTGCGGTTAAATGGAAGGGGAAAGATGCTGAAGTTTCTCCACTGTGTTTCTCTGTTAGGTAAGTTAAGACACAGGAGCTGTAGTCAGCTCCTCTCTGTCATCAAATCATGATCGTAGCAGCTATTGTACAGTTAACATGAGGCGTTTGGCAAGCATAGTCTGTGTCACTGTCATGCACTGTGCTTGCTATACTCTGCATCCCAGATAAGTCTA
Source organism: Percopsis omiscomaycus (assembly GCA_027575585.1). NCBI lineage: Eukaryota > Metazoa > Chordata > Actinopteri > Percopsiformes > Percopsidae > Percopsis > Percopsis omiscomaycus. The sequence goes on along the minus strand of JAODLI010013925.1, from coordinate 17,244 downwards.
ATAGCCAGATTGTGTATGTTGAAGGCAATGCCTTTGTATGTACTTTGACGATAACAACAGCCCCCCCCCAACCATTCTTACAGGCTATTGTCTTGTCAAGCAGGATGGAGTTCATGCTTTTGGTAAGATCGAGGGACTAAATCCTGGTGCATTTGTTTAGTCAAGTAAAGTATCTACAGTAGACATCCGTGCATGTTGCTGAGTATTATTTTTATCCGGAGCAGATGGGCGACATATCAGGCTGGTGGAGGGGGAGAACAGGTGCTCTGGGAGAGTCGAGGTGCTTCAACACAACCAGTGGGGGACCGTGTGCGATCACAGTTGGGATCTGAGGGAGGCAGATGTGGTTTGCATGGAGCTGGGTTGTGGACTGGCCGAATCTGCCCCTCGCGGTGGCGCGTTCGGTGCAGGCAGCGGGAATATCTGGCTGCACCGCGTCCAGTGCTCGGGCCACGAGCCCAGTCTGACTCGCTGTGTCAGTAGCCTCGAAGGTGACCCCCGTTGTACCCATGAGAAGGACGCAGGGGTGAGGTGCTCAGGTGAGACGCCCTGCGGGGGGCCGTTTTGCATGCTGGCCTTTAGTAAAGCACTACGTTTTGGCACAGAACACGTGTGTGTGTGTGTGTGTGTGTGTGTGTGTGTGTGTGTGTGTGTGTGTGTGTGTGTGTGTGTGTGTGTGTGTGTGAGCCTGATTCTCTAGTGCGTATGTACCCCCCGGGTCTGGAGGCTGGTCTGTCGCATCACCTTACCCCCCCCATACTAAATCTTTTACTGCCGAGTGCCAAGGCGAGATACACCAGAGTCCATTTTAAAGTCTTTGGTGAAATTCGGCCAGGGGATTGAACTCCTAACCTGATGATGATACGACTATGCAATAAATGGTCTATGATGGAAAGTCATGGACCATTCTGATTAACCGCCAATCAAATTCTTCACTTCTCATTATTTTTTTGGGACCCCTCCAGGGACCCCTCCGACGCCCACCCTGTCCCTGTTGTCCCCTCACTCGGTGTTCATCGCCGGGGAGGCGGTTCGCTTCAGCTGCACCGTCCTGCTGGCTCGCCAAATCAGTGACTTCCATTTGTACAAACGCGGCGTGCCGACGCCGCTGGTGACCCAGAGGGTGGACCGGAGCCAGGCCCGCGTGGAGCTCACCCTGTCCGACCTGGAGAGCTCCCACCAGGGCGGCTACAGCTGTGTGTATAGAGTCAAGGGCAGCTCTCCCTCTCTGCTGTTCAGCTCCCCACCCAGCAACGCCATTAATATTACTGTGGGTGAGTCATATCTGTTTTGTTTTTTGCAAAGCCAGGGCATTCCCTGTATTACTATTGACTCAATTTTGTTTTAGACCAAAAGAAGTACTTTGTATGCATACAAACTTGTATATACCTGTATTATCTTTAAATAGAGAGAATGAGCTATTTTATGCTACATACAAGGGCCCGTGGGTAGTGGAAGTGTTAGGGTGGGGTGTGGACCCAACACTCAGAAACACCACAGCAAAACAGAGGTAAAAATAAGAGAATGTTTATTCTCAAAGCAAACAAAAGGTAACTCAGGCGGCTCAGCCTACGGATAGGGGGAGAGCTCGGTGGGGAAGTTGAAGGTAGTGAGGAGACACCCTCAACAGGTGAGTCCAGAGCGATATCTGCACACAACGGCGTTAGAAAACGAATCATACGAGAATACAGGTAGGAACTGACGAAGAGTAGCTCACGATACCGTCTAAGGAGATGCAATAATCTGGCGCCGTTGCAGTCTTCCGCCCAGGCTTAAAAGCAGTAGGAGATGATGAGGTCATTGGCCACAGCTGTGCGGGAATCAGGCAGGTGCTGGCCACGCCCCCTTCACCTCCTTCCAGGGAAAAGACGCGCAACAGGCCACAACAACGAAACACACACCCCACACAAAGGACAGACGCACTAGCCCCGTGACAGGAAGTCACCACGGGGCTTTTCCATCGGCACTTTGGGCCGCGCTGAGTCAAACCGCGCCGGGTTGATTTGCACTTCCATTACCAGTTTAAACACGCTGAGTCGTGCCCAGCCGCGCCCATGATGGATCTTCTCCCGAGTCGGGCCAAAGCGCGCCGGACCCGCCTCCAAGCAGGTTGCGGTGACGTCAGCTCGCGGCCGGCTCTTTCGGCTCCCAAACGGCTCCTAATTTAGTAGGCCTACCATACAATAATGGTCTTGCCGTTCGTTGGACATAACTTATAGTTTGTCTATATCGGCGATCGTTGATAGCCATGAAATATATAAATGCCGATATTCATAATAAAGTTTTGGAGCAATCATTTTGTTTGCACGTTTAATTTAAGGAGAAATATTAATTTACCAATTCCGAATTGGCTTTTGTGTCAGATTTAAAGTAAAGTAAAGGCTCTAAGCTTTCTACTGATACCATGAATATGCAGGTAGCGTGTATGGAAGCCTGACAGTGATTCCAACACATTCCGACAGCCGGCACAGGTCCGGACAGATGAAGAAATTGCAACAAGAAATGGCACCAGGGCTACCCGCTTGAAGGTGTGTCTCTAGAAATCACTGTCAAGCTTCTATACACGCTGCATGCATGGTATCAGTGGAAAGCTTAGAACCTCTACTTTTGATCTGACACAAAAGCCAATTCCAAGTTATTGAATGAATAATAATCCTAAAATTAAACATGGAAACAAAAATATTGCTCAAAAAATGTATTATGATTATGGCCATTCATGTTTTTCATGGCTATGAAAGATCACCGATATAGACAACTAAGCAAGCGGACCATACTACGCTGCGTTCACAGTAGGGATGTGCTAAAATATCGATACAGCGATATATCGCAATATTTATTTTCGCAATATACTAAATCGATTTCCAGATAAAAAAATCGATTCTTAAAAAAAATCGTGACCCTTGTATCGTGATATGTATCGTATCGTGACCCTTGTATCGTGATATGTATCGTATCGTAAAGTCCTTGCCAATACCCAGCCCTAGTTGCCAGGCGACGCCGCTTGCCGTTACGCAGGCTGGAGCCCATCGGAGACGCTGATTGCAATGACCCGTGTTCAGCGTGCAGATGGTGCTAAAGCCAAGTGGGACTTGTTCCCTCCCTTGGTTTGCAGCCTCCTTTGCTGTCACTCATTATGCCACGCCCCTCTCAGTTGATGCCACGCTGCACACGCCAGATCAAGGCCAAAAGTCTGCAACTGAAAAAATATGATCTGAAACTGAGGAAAAAAATATGATCTGAATCTGAAAACATAAAATCTGCAACTGAAAAAAATACGACCTTGAATATCAAAATATATATATGAAAGTGAAAAAATTATTTTTTCAAAATAATTCCAGAATTGAATCAAAATTATATTTAAACTGAAGCTTTTCCTACACTTATTCTTATTTTAAATACATTGTTGTCTTTTTAAAAGTTCAAAACTAGAAATTTCAGTTTCAAATTGTAGTTTTTCAATCACTATTGGCCCGGATTTAGCTCCATACTTATTGAACCTTAAGCCGACTTGGACAATAAGTACATTTGTCAATAGCTGAATATGTCATACGCCAGTTGTCCGCATACCATCGGTGTTGAGTTACTGAATAATATTTAATTAATTATAATAATTCAATAAAATTATTAATTACATAATAATACATAATAAATACATTTTTTGTCATGCTATTAAGAGGCTGTGAGCTGTGAACCACTGGTGTACATGACCTTTTGAGATGAACATATATTTGACCATTGCCATCACCTGTCTTATCACAGTGGAGCTCCAGACTCCGCAGCACTGGTACAACACATCTAGCGAAGCCCCGGCCGGCTTCGTCATCAAGGGCCACAGTTTCAACATCACCTGCTCCGCACCACAGCGGTACCCCGGGGGCTCCTTCCAGCTGCGTCTCAGCTGCTCCAATGGCACCGTGAGCCAGTCCCTGCCTGCCCTCAACCCCTCTGTCACCTTCACCTTCCCCAGCGCCCAGGTCTCCAACCAGGGCTACTACTATTGCCTGTATCGGGTCCAGCTAGGTGGACGCACCTTTGTCTCCCGGGAGAGCCAGCCCCTGCCTATATCCATCAGAGGTGGGGGGGAAAATATGTTTTCCTATTTGCCATATGATGTAAGAGATGACTTGTACCTACCCTGAGCATTTTTATTTACAATAGACGTGCGCTTTGGAAAGTGTTGTGAAATTATATTGAACGATATATTGTAATATATATATATATATATATATATATATTAGTGTTGCTCTAATTTATATGAATTTGCTGTCTGCTTTTTAATCAGACCCTGACCCAGTATTGAGTCCCATCGTGATCAGCTGGTTGGTGTCTGGCCTGACATTTGTTGTAGCTGTAGTTATCATCATCATCATCATCATAGCCAAGGTACTGTGCAAAAAGGAGAAGAATCCATCTGAACTGGAGAGAGAGACCAGAACCTGTAAGTACCTCTTAATGACCTACCTTAATGACAGCATCCTACCTAATCCCCTCCATAAGAATTAAATCAAGAAGAGCTTATTTAGCAATTCTCCTTCCCCCCCCCCCCCCAAGTCTCACACACTTTTGCTTTTACAGGTGTGGACAACACATACGTTGCCTTATCAATTAATAAGACTGCTTGCCCTCAGCCCTTCATGAACTCATGAGGATGGTAACCATGTTGCAAAGACCCAGGCAGCTTGTTCAGCTTGTCATCCTCTCCAGTCCTTTATAAAAGTGTTAACAAGCTCATTGGAACATGTGGCACAAGGACAGTACGGACAGTTCTTTTTTGTGAACACTTCAGAAGACTAGAACACTAAAGCTTCCTACTTCTTTCAAGGTTCAGGCAAGCATCACCTTTTACACTAAACGATTGGTGATGTTACCTGTTATGCGCTGTATTATGTTGAACTCTAAACATTACCCAACAGTCAAATACAACTGACTGTGGGCAACAAAAATACTACTTCCTGAATTAAGTCAAAGGAACCATGCTAGACTTCAAATTCACTCAGGCTTGGCTACTATTATGAACCCATAAATAGGAAGCAAAAGACTGGTACTAAAAGCTTGACTGTGAAACTGTGAACTGTATTCCTTAGGTTTTATTTATTTCCAAATAACACTGTAGTAACACCCTACCACTTATTGTATGCCCCTGCTTGCACAGATCAATAACGCCAAAAGGCATTTTGTATTTTTAGTATCCCTACTATGCTTATTACATTATTTTGAAATGCAAAATGTATAAATGTAAATAGAAGAGTAGAACTTTTACATCTCACTTATGAAAACAGACTCCTTTATGTATATTGGATTTTGGCAAACAATACACCAAGAATAAAAAGGAAAAATCTTGCCTATGCCTTTTGTGTAATAATTATATACACATATATATGTAATGTTAAACACAGCTTGTATATAAAAACAATCCCCTCATCCAAAGCTAAAATAAAGCCATGCAGAAACAACTTCCAACCTTAAATGAAAATGTATAAAGCAACAGCAATGAATACACATTCAAATCACACAATTTTTTTAAAAGGGCCACTGTCTGATGACTCCATGTTAGTAAACACGAAGTAGAGAAAAGCTGCCACAGCCAGGAAGATCAGAAACTGAATCCAGCGCGGGATGAGACGAGAAGACTTTGTCGTCTCTGGAGTGGAACCACCAGTTTTCATAGGCGTTTGTTTCAAAGAAGAAATGTTTCTGTAAGTGGATGGCGTATCGTAGACACTGGAACTAGGAGGAAGAGTATGCACTCATTAGAGAAGGCATTAAGTTCATAATTCAATTAAACACATTGTTGGTTTATTTGGATTTTAAAAACTTTAAAAATAATTTGAACGGGTATTTTCTCCCACTGAACAATATTCCCACCCAAGCATGTATTCCTTGACATCGTCAAAACAATAAACAAGCATTTGGATTTGTAAAGAAACTATGCATAGATCAAATACTTTGTATGATAGCAAAAAAAGGTGGGCAATAATATCAGAATTTAACAGTTCTTTACTGTTAGTCAACTATGTATTTATTAAAGAACTGACTTAACGATCTTACTTTACTTACTCATAAACCAGATCTTTTCCACTGTCTTTTTCAGTTCTCAACCTTGAATACGTCTTTCTGTGGAATAGATAACTTTATTAATCCCCAGATGGGAAATTAAGGTGACTTTGGCAAATATCAGAATTTAACAGTTCTTTACCGTTAGTCAACTATGTATTTATTCAAGAACAGACTAAATGATCTTACTTACTCATAAACTAAATCTTGTCCACCGTCTTTTTCAGTTCTCAACCTTGAATACATCTTTCTGTGGAATAGATAGAGAAATAGATACTTTTATTAATCCCCAGATGGGAAATTAAGGTGTCTTTGCAGCCAGGTATATTAAACAAATATTCAGTCTTTTAGTTTTATATTCTGTTACAAACGACCTACAATTCTAGAGATGAATGATAACATACTCATTCACAAACGCCCTACTACTGTACTGGCCTTGACCTCATGCACTTTAGGGCTTCTTGATTCCAACTCTAGAAAAAGATTAAATGTTAAATGTGTTTTGATAGAGAACAAACCTGTCGCCCAAACTGTCTTCTCTGACCTGCAAAATTGTAAATACAGAGATTATTACTAAAACCAAATAAAATAAAATGTATCTAGGGCCTTTAATTTATATTTATTTGTGACTACTTACAGGTGTCCTAGAGGTGACATATGTGATTTCCTCTTCTGAAAATATAAGACAAAAAAATACCATAAATTTAAGTCACATGTTTACTATACTTCAATGTACTTTTATGGGACGTTACTTACCCTCTTCTCTGTAGTAGGTTTTGTCAGGGGACCTTTTGTTTTTGGCCATGGCCTCTTTCAACTTTTTCTCATAGAGCGCTCTGGTCGTGTCTAAATAAAAGTTTACATGGGGGATTTCAGTTAAATAAAGCACTAGTTAGATCTTGCGCTAAGCTTAGCTAGCATAACCACCACGTTAAATTTAAAAAGGCAGCGACGCAAAATCTGTTAAATAGTAAGTAACGTTAAAATAAAAATAAATAAAACCACTCACCGACCACAGGCCCGTGTTTTATCCCATAATCATCAAGCAATTGAGTTATTTCCTTGTCCGACTTGCTGCTCAGCGTGGACATGATTTTGATTAGCTTTACTGTACTCTACTGTTACACTTTCATTTACAAAAAGAATACGCCTTTGTTATCCGTTGCCGCCGACTGGAAACGAATGGGCGCGCTTGTTTCGTTTAGGTTCGAATCCCTACTTTCATAATAAGATATTATTTAAACCAGTGTCCCAAAATCCGCCCATGTCAATATTGGTCAGAAAAACACACGATTACGCCTGCTAGACCACTTAGTCTACTTCCGCTTCCTTCCTTCTACCCCTGGCATGTGTGCATATGTGTGGCATGCATGATGTTTGGTAAGAAGCAGCGCCACCATCAGGGTCGAGAGACAAAGAACAACTATAAATCCGATTATCACACAAATTACATCACCACTCCAGAATAAACATTTATCACAACAGCATTTTATTATATGCACAGTTTACACAGCTTACACTACATTTCATACTTAAAAAAAAGTCTATGTTATAAGCATCAAAGTATGTCTTTATTAGCAAATTAGCATTTAGCCACCTCAGAAAAGCCAATCCAGTTGATGTGTTGCCCACCAGAACATCAGCAGTCCCATCAGTATAACTAGGCACATCTTCAGTATCAACAACAGTATGAGACTGCACTGCAGACGCAAACAAAGAAAAGTCAAATCACAAGTCAGCCCAGCTAACATTCAGTGACGAGCAAGCAGGAATGTTAGATTGTTAATAATAAACTGATGATAAAAAAACAACAATACCTTGTGTTTTCTGGTGTGAATGTCTGTGTTTCTGGAGTCCACCGAATTCACCACATTATCTGATAATACATCCTCAGGAGAATACAAAGACGAAGTCATTTTCAGTGTCTCCGCCTCCCATAACTCCTAAAATAGGAAAACATTTTGATGTGTGTGAGAGAGATTGAGAGCACACATAACGCATGTATTCTGTGCGTGCTGTCATGCATCCACCTCCGAAAAACCACATTCTTACTTGATGCGTCCCTGCAGAAATGAGGTCTTCCTCCCCATCTGTGGAGCTGTCAAGCGGGCCTATATCGCTGCTGTGAAGAGTAGACATAGTTTATGTTTCCATGGCTGAGCAATCATGGCGTGGTTTACAGTGTTGCTCGATTAGAAAAGTGAGTAGCTAGGTTTTCTTTATATTAAAACGTTACTCACTCCTCAGTATCATAGTGAATGACTTGGGACAATGGATCCATGCGAAACTGGACTTTTATTCTCCTTTCTATGGAAAATGAAAGTATGTAAATGTGCCATGCATAATTAGTTTGAGAATCCGTCCATGACCCAGATAACACGCCTCCTCTTAACTCACCTTCCTTGTTATATTCCTCGTCAGAGTCATTGTAAAATTTGTAGAAAGCCTTTATTCTTTCCTGCTCTCGTTCCCAATTCCTTTCTTCGTCACATTCCTCACCTCCAAGTTGTCCAAGCGCAGTCACATCAGAGTCCTCGTTGGTGAAGAAGAAGTCGTCATCCACGGATCCCTGCTTGGACGAGTGTAGGGTTGTGTGAGGGTCGTTCCCTAGCTGTACCGTATGGATGTCTATCGGGGGTTCTTCTGCAGGAATACCCTCCAAAGCCAACGGCTCCTGACTGTCCGTGTGTTCTGTGTGTAATCTTAGCTCTTCAGAAATGAAAAGCCCATTTGTTGACATATCCCACAAGATACTAAATTCTTGTTGCTCTCTGGTGTTGCCTGCAACGGCTATGCCCTCTGAGCTGGACCCCCTGGCAATTACTGTACACAAACTTTGTGGGTTCACGTTTTCAGGATCCCGAAAACCTCCAGCGACGATGGCGTCGCTGACGTCACCAGGTTGTAGTCCTGTGTTTGTGTCAGACTCACTGTTATCAAGACGGTGAGAAAAAGTAGGCCTTGCTTCATCTGGCATGGATATTGTGGCCTTGCTCGCCTCATTCCGCCCCTCTTCTTGTTCCCTTACATTTTGGCATGTAAATTGACTTGTGTCACATCCAACATTATACTTCTTGAGTGCTGCATTAGCCAATGAATGCTCGCCACAAATGCTTACATCTACATCTGTCCTAATGCATCCAGTATCCAGATATTTATTTTTTTTCTCAACGTCTTCAGCAGTTTCCCCCAGTGTAATCTCTATCGCACCTCTTGCCAGGTAGGGGCCTTCTATCGGGTGGTCCAGCAATGGCTCCAAATTGTATTTACTTTCTTCATCGCCCATATATTCATACGAGGAGAAGTCAGAGGGGTAATCGGCAAAGCTCTCACCAGCCTCTTGATGTTCATCGCCACTGAAATCCTTTACTTTTTCCAAAATGTCATCATGCTCAATGTCATTGTGGGAAATAACATCCTGCTGGTTTTGCACAGATTTTTCAGGAAAATCAAAAATGGCATTCATGTCTGCATTGCCACAGAGACCTCCATCCTCCCGGGGAAAGCGCTGGCCACTTTGTTTTAGTTCTCTGCCTCCAGGTACAATTTCCTCAGCCTCACACCCGGAGTCAAGTGAATCCTCTACCCTCTCCCCGCTCTGCATTTGTTCTTCCTCTTCAGATCCATCGTATTGTGGGAACACACTACTGCCACATCTAAGGACTTTAAGGACCCCAAAATAGGACACATCCTCGTGCTCACCTCGTTCAGTGTTTCTAACTTGAGTGTGTTCAGGATCCTCGGGGGCCGGAGGTGGTCCCTTAGCAGAGATTTTGTCCTCGTTATCGACATCCCACTGTTCCTCCACACAGGGAATAGCCATCGACCAATCCTGTGCTTGCTGCCCTGCTCCTGTATCCTCTTTAACTTCTCCAGAGTCAACGCCTTCCCATTCAGGATCTTCATCTGAGCTGTCACGTTTCTTTGGTGATTTGTCCCTTTTATCCACACTCGCGCTGTTATTTATGAAGATGTCTTCATCCTTCATGGCAACAGCACCCCCCTCATCATCATTTTCAATAAGATTAATATGATCATTTTCCACTTCCTGGTACACAGCCTCCTCTTGCTCTTTTGATTCTGCACTTTCTGTACCGCTGCTTGTTTTGGCAACCTCAAACTTTCCATCAAAGTCTAAAGTCTCAAAGTCCAACTCTTCTTCATCAGGGAAAGATGGAAGAGATATGTCTGGAACAAAGTAATTTAAAGAAAACTAAATACTTCATTGATAAATTCATTGACAATACAGGGAGAAATTATGGCTGCAGTGATAATATAAAAGCTGTTTTGCTTACCGGAAAATGCATCAGCAAGTAGACCAGCAATGTTTTGTTCCATTTTTTCTGGCTAAGTATACATCAGTACATCAGTATTCATGACAAATCTTAAACTCTTCTCTGTAGTTGCCTGTGCGAGAATACTCTCATCTGTTGTCGTTTTAAGTAGTTTCCTGTCTGAAAAAAAAAAAATGTGAACAGCACTTACGCCTTTTAAGGCTAAATGCTAAAGAAAATTACAAATGATAAACTAACCGGTAATTAAAAGAGACTTTCATTAAAATAGTATTTTACCAGGTTTGTTTTGTATGTTAATTTTTGCTGCAGGAACATACCTCCAATAGTGTGTGGTAATTGATGTCAGCTTTGATGTAGATTTGACTTCAGATGCACAAGACAAACCCAGAACTCAAACACCCACTTCCTTTTGTATTGAAACAACTGATGTTTATTGGTTTCCTAGGTGCTCTTAGCATAGCAGCGTCATAAAAATAAACGTACATTCGCATAAATATCCATGATCTGCGTGTGATTGAAGTATACAGTTGAAATCATGATGTGACGGTTTGTTGATTGTTTTGAGTGGTCTACAGCAGCTTAACCTTTGTGATACATGACCCCCAAATACAAGTGGGTCTTAGCTTAGTAGGGTCCACTGGTCTACAGTTCATTGTGCACCAGGCGGTGGTTGGGTTTTAGATCCACTTCTACTGGGAAATGATCACTGACCTCCAGTGCCTTAAAGCCAATCAAAAAAACAATGTCACAGGTGCATGTTCAATAGAAAAATTATGATGATATTCTATATTCTGACTACGTCTTCTACAAGTTTACCTCTTCTTCACTCAGCTGGAACTCTTCTTTAAAATTGAAGGGCTGAGCTGACCCTGGCACTATACCAGAAATTATATCCTTTCCATGGACAACAATCCTGTTATGGGATGTAGATTCATATTACATTCATGTTCACGTTATTGTTATGTTTTTCATGTGCAAAAAATTGTAGATTGAGTATATATTATAAAACCATCCGGACCTGCATGTTGAGATAAATGTATTAACACATTTTTAAAACCAAGATAAAGAACTTAGTTACTACACAGGAGTAGGACAATCTAATCTATTCAGTCGCATGCACCGCACTAGTCACCAACCTGTCGTAGGCACAGTGTGTTTTCTCACGGACAGTAGTATCTTGCTCGTCTCCAATTAGCCAGCGGAATTTGGGGTCACTTCTCAATCGTACTGTCCTCCAGCCCTTAACGGTGACGTATCTGCAACCAGCATTAAGGTCCCCTAAGATGATAACATTCTGGTCAAAGGAAAAAAAACGGATCACAACATTCAAAAGTTAGCAGAAAATTACAAACCGACCATACAGGAAAAAAAAGATCAAATAATTGTTCCTTAACCCACATCAGTTCTCCACTTTTTGTAGATTCCTTTGAATACAGTGTACAGGTTGTCAATCTCTTTCATGGCTGTTTTGGGACTGGTGTGTTGACCGATCAGGACAAAATCCTTCACCACTGCAAAGTGAACATTACATGATGACAGTGTCAGTCAACTGAAATCACAAAGATTTTTTACATATTGACTTACGGGTAGAAGGAGAGTCAAATCGAATAATATAAGGTTCTCTTGAGAATACATCTGTTTCATTGGTCGCATCGCTCTTCAGTTTAGGATATTGATAATGCTCTCTGACCTGCAGGATATTCTTTCTGAAGATGACGACAGAGAAAAAGAGGAAATTAGTAATTTTACATTGAGGTGATAAGTCAGTGAGTCATGTATGTGATGTAATACATGACTACCTACCTACCTGTAAATGTAAACATATTGCTCCTTATAAGTTGTTCTTCCCTGCCTCTCACTCGCCACATAGGAATATAAGTTAGATCTGTCAAACCTGGTGGGAACAACACCAAAATGACAGTCGCTGATGCCCTATCGTAGGACAGAACTTGATCGTATGATTTAATACATGTCCAATATCATATACAATATAATTTGTATATGATATACAAAGACATTATACAAAAGCATGTACCTGTTGAGTTCCTTGACCAGTGTCGGTACGGCTTCACCTTTAGAGTCTCGGACTTCCTGAATCAGACACAAGTCACACCGAGCAAGAATCTTGGGAATGAGAAATCAAAAAGATAAACTCTCTCATTAGTCTGTTTTCATTTTGGATTAAACACACAAACACACATACAGTACCTTTATTAGAATGCCCATAACCTTCTTGTTGTTAACTTTAGCTTCCCCAAAGCTCTGTACATTGAAGGCACAAATCTTCAGGGAAAGTGCGGCGTTCCACAGACACAGACCCAATAAACATAGCAAGAGAACTGGAGGCCTCATCATGCTATGGATAATCCCTCTGTTAACAAGAGAGATGTGCAATATAATGTCCCATTTTTTAAAATTGTGAAATAGTTTGGAAAAAAGCATATGCACCTTACTTTAATACATACTTTGACCTCTCTCTTTAAAGCCCCCTACCTTTGAGGTTAGATTCCCAGGGAGATTGCCCTCAGTCCAGAGAGGCTCAATCTCTTGAATGTCCTGTGATCTCTTTGGGGAACATACAGGTAAACCTATGTAAAAGACAGTGGGGCCGAGGTCTATGGGGTGGACATGCTGTGTCAGTGTTCATCAATAATGGAGCTTTATCTGGAATAGTTAAAACTACTGAATACAATGAACAATAGGCTCTGTCCTGTTCAGAAAGTTCAGCTGTGAGCTTGTGCTGCCTCCCAGCTTGAGTTCAGATCATACAATAGACACTGTGACTGGATTTTTATGAACTTTGGAATGGAATTAATACCTTTTTAATTATTTGACCATTGACAATAGCAGGCACGTTCTACCACACAGAGACAATGCATTACTCAGAAGCAGGTGGACCCCTTGATGCCCGGTGATGTGTGCTGGCCGTTTATACACTATTTTCTTCAGTCAGTTTAACAAGTGGATCTTTCAGAGTGATGTTTTATTTTGGCTTCTATGCACATCTGATATAATTAACAGAGCTATAATCCTGGCACTATTGAGAATGATTAGGATTTTCTCACATCGCTTGTGTTTTGTTTTGTGCTCATATTTCATATTTGAGGATATACAATGTGTGAAATAAAGTTTTTTTTTATTGTTTGTATTGTCTTGTTTAATGTTTAAATGTTATCTAGCATCCTTGGTAAGTAACGTTTTTCACATATCATTTTTCTTGTACAGGATCCAATACAGTGATACTATACTGTGTACTAATAAATACAAATTCCTTACAAACTGCAATAGTTTGCCTCGTTCACCCATTGTAAATGTTATACTCCTCTCTGTAGTCGTCAAAATGAGAGAAAACTTATCTGTTGTCATTTTAAGTAGCTTCATGTCACTTTTTAAGGTTATAAAAAGGCTAAAGAAATTACAAATGATAAATTAACAGGTAATTAAAAGAGCCTTCCATTAAAAATTGTATTTTACAACTATTGTATGTTTATTTTTGCTGCAAGAACGTACCTTCAACAGTATGTGGGGTAGATGTCAACTTGTGAATGCGAATTTGATCTCAAACACCCACTTCCTGTCCACCTACTGGTGTTTATCAGTTCTTAGGTGCTCTTACCGTTATCATAGTATAATAGAATGTGCACTTGATGCAGTCATGTTTACTGTCTTCATGTCCATTCATGTTCCATCTTGGTCCACGAGAAAAAACATTTCATTCAGTTGTATGCAAGGAATTGTATTTTAAAAGTATCATTGTGTTTGGTATGTTCATTTTTACGCAATAACGTACCTCCAACACTATGTGGAATTGACTTGCACAAGACAAACCCAGAACTCAAACACCCACTTCCTTCCTTTATTTAATGAAACTGGTGTTTATTGGTTTCTGAGGTGATCTTGCCGTTATCATAAGAGTATGTGCACTTTATGACGTTATGTTTACTTCATGTCATTTTCTGTTTCACCTTGGTCCGTGAGAAATTACATTTCGTTCAATTATATGCAAGGAATTGCATATAGAAATGAATGACAATAAAGTTGATCTAACCTAATCTAATCTATCCATTGTGGTTTAATAAAAATAAACGTACATTTGCATATATTTCCATCATCTGCGTGTTATTTTTGTAATTATACAATTGAATTCATGATGTGAATATTTGTTATTGTCATTGTTATTGGTAGGTTGTTGACAATGGCCAGCTGCTATGAGGCTACTTTAGGTCAACTGGATATACTCAGGTAAAATATGGATGTTTTACCCAATGAATTTAACAGGCATTGTTTGATAAATCACAATACTAATAATATATTATGAAGGAAACCATGTAGAGATCAAAGCCATGTTGATAAAACACTTCATAATTGTTTCACATTTGTTTATGTATAAAAAAACAATGATTTAGTAACTGACTGATACATCATTGGATTTTGTCATTGCTTGTTTCCTATGTATGTTTTCATATGTCGAGTTATTGCAGACATACACCTTTTATGTACATGCATAAGGTATGCATGATTACGTATCTCACACACACATTATTGACTTCATTGTACTCAAACTTATCTGAGCTCTGCTCAATTCCAAAATCTAAACCTGAGTTATTAACTAATAACCTACAGAATGGCTTAAAAGCACAAACTTAAAAATAAATATTAATCCTAGAAATGTGATTTTATATCACAACATAACCTGGCTGTAAAAGCACAATATCCCTGAGCAGTGTTCTCATATTGGTTTAAAACATCCTGCGTTTTGAGGAGATGCCATTTCTATTAGATAATCTTCTATGCGCGTCTCTATGTCTGAATATACGTCCTCAACTTGATCCCTGAAAGGTGGATGGCAAAGCCACAACATGGCAACGACTGCCACAACCAGGAGTAGAACCAGCAACACACACAGCCTCTTCCAAAGGACAGACTACACAGACAACAGGAGAAAAATATATCGTTAATATTAACTTTAATGCAAACAATATTATCATATACTATACATGTGCTAACGTGGTACATTCGTTGCTTAGAATATTTTGAATTTTGTCATGCTGTTTAATTACAGCATATCTTTTATAAAAAATTAAATAAAATGTGTCAAAGCGCAAACTGTCAGGACATTGAAAGAGAGAGAGAGAAAAATACGAACAAGACGGTAAGGGCTTCTCTTTCTCTCTCTCTCTCTCTCTCTCTCTCTCTATCTCGCTCACTCACTCACTCACACACTCACTCACACACTCCTTACCCTGCTGTTTTGACGATGGCTCAGCTGTCGGAGTTCGTCTCTGCACTGCGACAGCCGAGTCTGACTTGACTTACACTCCTGTTCCATGGCCTCCAGCTCTCTCTGCAGCCCCTCACACTGCACACATGGCATTCTATTCATTTGAAACTCAACGGTTTTATCTTCCCCCCCTGTGTGTATATAGAGTGTGCATATGTGATCTGCTCGAATGTATATGCAGGTTTTCCATTATTAGTTACAACACAACATTATAATGTGTTGAATATGCTACAGCACGGGCCAGCAGTGTTTCAGTGATAGGCGTGCCTTTGCTGCTGGTGTAATATTTGGTCCATACTCGTGGTTGTTCTTGACAGCCATGGCATGGATAGACTCACCTCTCTCTCCTTCAGCTGGAGTTTATCCTGGGTTTGACGGAGTTTCTCCACTTCCTGAGAGACTTTCTTCACAGCCTGGACCTTCACTGGGGTTTCTGGCTGGAAATCCACTTGTGCCATGAAGTCCTGGTTCTTCCTGCTGCCATCTAGTGGTTGAGACAAATAGTGGTGTTTTCTGTGCATGCTTGTGTGTGCTCTGTGTGAAAACTTGATCACAATGAAAAGGTTTCAGTTTATACTATTTGGCTCCAAAACAAGCTTTATTTTCTGCAGTAAAAGTCCCCCAATTAGTATTTATATCTGCACCACATGGCTATTACCATTTGTGAGAGAACTAAAAACAAAATTAATGCCTAATAGATTAAGCATTCATTGAGTTCAGTTTACTCAATAGACCGCTGACCTCTAAGGATGTGGATTTCCTCTCTGAGAGCATGGCTGTCCTCTTCTAGAAGCGATATGTTATATTGTAGCTCCTCTTTCTCTTGCAGTAGTAAGCCGACCGCATCCCCCAGCTCCGCTTCCCTGCCTCTAGACAACTGTACGGGAGACACACACGCGTTGTAGAACCAGTGAAATTAAAATACACAGACTCACCATAGCTTTGTCTATAGCAGTACCTCCAGTTGGCAGTTCAGCACTTGTATCTGTCCAATGGTGAGATGTTGACTCTCCTTCAGTTGGCCACAGTTGTGCTTCAGCTCCTCATAAAGGCTCTGCCACTTTAATGCCTCTTCCCTGGATGCCTGCAGCGCCACCTGGTGGCAGATATAATATACATCGTTACGCGTATGCACACCACAAATCTGAAACGTTAACATTAAACCACCCCAGATTAAGGAGGAATATAATTATTAGTGTTGTGAGTGTCACAACTTTCAGCGGGCTGTTGATGAAAAGCTGGAGGCATTAACCTGCAGTGCCTCAGCTTTAGAGACGGCCTCTATCTTCTCCTGTGTGGCCTTCTGTAGGGCAGCTAGGGCTTTCTCCTCATACACCAGCTTCTGCTTCTCCATCTGTAACACCAGCTTCTTCATTCCATCCTTGGGGGACTTCTGAGGAAACACGGCAACAACAAATGGTTTCCAAAACATCACTGCACGACGAATACATTATAGTGTGGGCTACAGCATGGCTGTACATTCAGGATACCCTAAATCAGTGGTTCTTAACCTTGTGGGATGTACTGAACCCCACCAATTTCATATGCGCATTCACCGAACCCACCGAAGGGGGGCGTGTCATCACAAATCATATGAGTCGGGTGTGTCTTATC
>JAODLI010013907.1:0-24469 GCA_027575585.1 Percopsis omiscomaycus | reverse complement strand
ATTTGCCTATAAATATATATATATATATATATATATATATATATATATATAGAGAGAGAGAGAGAGAGAGAGAGAGGTCTCCTGGGTTTATGTGGGTAAGGTGGATGTGTGCAGGTTGTTTCAGTTGTCTTTTAGTTCTGTGTGGATTTAATATATATCCTTATGTCTTGATCAAATTGTTACTATTTTGTTGTTTATCTTATTTGTTTGATGCTAGATTTTTTCAAGCAGTGTTCCTTTGCCAAGTTCTTTCGTTTAGTCTCAGGCAGGGCGGCCGACCTGTGCTAGGATTCTGCATGCCACCCCCCTCCCCCCGGGTGGCTCAGCCAGTGCCAAGTGGGTATAGTAGTTGAAAGTAGCGGCTTGCGGGGTAAATCTAGTATCGCTATCCTTTTAAATGTTATATTTTTAAAGTAGGAGGTATTAAAGTCTTTTTACAGTCCCATTGATCAACCCAGTGGCTCTGGCTGTAGCTGGGGTTTAGTAGCCTTGCCACCAGGCTTAGTGTAGTTTTTGGTCTGACTTTTCAAGCTAAAAGTCTAATTGCTGTGTGCATCCTAGTTTGCTGTGCAATCACATGCCTGTTTTGTTTGCCTTGTAGTGTGAACTTAAACCTTGGTGGTGAGCTGCTTACCTGACCTCCTTCCTTACCCATTGGGAATGACTGGGTTAGTAATAAATATTGTACATTGCTAGTATTCCTTCCTCCGACTCTTCTGTGGAAGGTAATAATGTAGAATTCTATATGTGACAGACCCTGCCCATCTTGGATTACCCTACATATTGTCAAATAAAATGTCCAGTAAATATTTAATCTTAAAAATACAAAGCGATAAGATAACTTTTTTTCAATCAAGTAAATTGAAAGAATCTAGGAACTAACATCAGAATCATTGTAGGATATTCTCTTCTTCCTCATGACTCATGCATGGGGATACATTTCTTCTTTTGTTTCTGTTTTAGGTGTGTACTGCTAGTCCTGTCGCCCCTCACATGGCAACCTAACAGCACAGCGTGTTCTCCGGGGAGCTGATTTGCTTTTGTCCTCCTCTCTGCTGGAGGATAGGAGCTGGGAGTCCAAAAGCCTTATTACAATGACAGGTCCCTGCACTCTACAGATGAATTATGCAATACACAGGTGGCTTGGAGTAGAAGGGCTAATGGTGTCAGCTGGCGAGGGATATGAACATACCTTTGCTCGTTCAATCCCCAACCCTCCGACGGCAGTACTTCCCTCAGCTTCGCGAGCTAACGCAGATTGAATATGGATTTCCTGCACGAGTTGATTATGAAATCCACCCGAAAAGAAGAGACGGGCTGGGGATGGGGATGGGTTTGGGGGGGAAGGGGGCTTATATTTGGTCCCATCTTGATGTTAAACTTAAACCCATCAAAATCTTATCATCCCTCACAATGTGAGACGACTCTGCCCTCAGTGAAGCATTTATGCACTGAAAGTGACAGGCAGGCCGGGAGGATGAACTGTAGAATAGGGAACTGCAGAATGACACTACTTTACCTTTCTGGCTACTGTAAGTAGCAAGCTGCTTAAAGGGACGGTCCTCAAGTTGTGTCCACAATTGCACGTGTGGTTGAAACCGGCATTAGAAAAATGTTGCTTTTTTTTGGTTTAAATAGTGCTGAGAGGCCGTCACTCCATCCTACTCATCCCCCTGGGGGGTATAATGATTTTTCATCCCTCAGCAACCCTCAGCATACTTTGGAGCAAGGCAGATTGATTTGAGGGGTAGCTCGCAGGTGTGTGAACATTAAGAATGAAGTAACGAGAAGAAGTTAAACCATACCTGTCAACATCCTTACCTGACCCTGCAGCTATAGCTCGCCCGCAGCTCCACCTTCGAGATCACGTTCCCATGAGTTTAAGATTTCCTTCACTCTCGCATCTGCACCCACATCGGTTGATTGCCCCTTCACTTAGCACACCTGTTAGTTAGCCTACACCCTCTCATTAGTTCTGTGTGTGTACTGTATATATACAGTACTTGCTGTCAGTACACTTCAATCTAGTACACAGTGTACACTATGTAATTAATTGCGTAGTGTGTGAATTTCGACAGGGTAGTAGTGTCTCAAATCGAAGCAAGTTGTGCACTTACCGGAAATGACGAATGCAACATTTGACCCTGATTGTCGCAGCACCCGACAAAATATCTGCTGGCTTGTTTTTTCACTTCTTCTTGAAAAGTAACGCTCTTTTAATTTTACTCACTTGTGTGTGTGCCCCATTTCATGTGACGTGGAAGTTACGCAAATTGAGACACAGCGACTGTTTACCCCTCACTCCTGGGTGAGGTCTTGGTGGTTTATGAGCGTTTCTTACCCGTTTCCTAAGCTACCCATACATGTGTGTTTCCTGTACACCATGTCGCTGGTCCCTGCCTGCCTCTGTGTTCCAGTCTCCGTGATTGAACCTGACTTCCTGGTTTTGGACCCTGGCTTGGCATTTGGATTACCCCATTGCATCTTGACCTTTGCCTGTCCATGACTCAGAACAGTGTTACAAGATTTGGTTTAAAAAAAAAAGAATACCCGGCAGTTGGTTCCTATACTCTGCTGTCTCGTCATATACCAAAACATACTGTATTTTTCTGCCTCTGAGAAATTATTTTGAAATGTATAAGTAACCTCATTATTTCCAATGCATTAATGGTAGAAGCCATATTTTAAAACTAATACCCCGCATAAATGTACATATTTTAATATTTAATGTTTAATGCATTGGTTTGTGAGGGGATGTATCCGTATTCATACAGAATAGCATGCATTCATGCATTTATTCAAACAATAAAATATTTCTCAACCTTTTTTCTATGAAAGGAATAGTAGAGCATCACTTCATGTCAAAATGGTACATTGCCTCCAGTAAAAATTTCCTTGCACTGCAGGATTATTTTTGGTCATACAGTTAAAACACTGATATATTTTACAGCATGTTTTACAGAATATGACACAATTTTGTTATACTCTGTTTGTTATATTTTTTTTTCCACCAAATACAAAATAGCATCAACCCATGAGTAAATAGTAACTAAAGCATAGTGTTGGAAAGCATATTTATATTCTCCCATATTCATTCTCTCCCTCTCCCTCTTAGTGGCAACTGCACGTATACAAAGCACTGCAGAGTTCAACAACACTTCTGCAAGGCATCTGCCTTTAAGCACCCCCCTACCCCCCTAAAGAAACAGCTTCAATCTGAAGGATGCAGCCTCTTCAGTCACTGCCACGGCATATAGATCAATGAGCAATTGTGTCACAGTTAAGGCAGGCGTTAAATTGAATGTGACACAAAAAAAATGCTATTCTGAGGATTCTGGCCAATCATTTAGCTGTGAATATGCACTGCCTTGCCTTTGGCCTCTCTTGTTAATGTGAAGCCTTGTTGGCCTTCGTTGAACAGGCCTAAAGCGTCTCCAGATGTGAGCAGAGAATTAGGCCTTGTGTCCAAACCTGGCTCTGTCTAGCATTGCCTGCCCTGCTTTCTCTCTCTCTCTCTTGCTCGCTCGGCCAGGCTTATTACAGGATTGGAACCTGGTGTGGAGAGGCCAGTCATCAGCCACTCGCCAATCAGCACCTCACCCCGCTACTATTTATACCTGGCTGTCCCTTCCACTCATCGCCAGGTCGTAAGTTTGCTCTACGTCAACTATTGACCCACGACGCTAACTCTAGATTACCTCCGGCTTGCCTTTTCCTCAACCAGACCTGAACTCCTGGAACCTTGCTGAGGAACATTACCGTTACATCTCACCGTCCACCTGGATAACATCCCCGGCATTCCCTCACCGCACTGGACCTACCTGGTAGACCGACCTACCTGTCTTTCTGTTGTTTGTTAACGTTGTACCTGCCTTTTGGTTTTGTGTTAAAGAAACACTATTATTAAATTGTTTTAACTAAATCTACCTCAGTGTCTGAGTCTGTGCCAGAGGTCTGTCCCACCGGTTCCTAACAATAATCCTGTTAATGGGTTCATGAGGTTGATTATAATTATCAGGCTACAACTCAATATTTACGTATGTATTTTAAACGTACAATACCGGAATTGGCGCTTTGCTTCTAACCGTATATCGGAGATTGTACACAATAAATGGTGAAATGTGATATTACAGATTAACGCTGCGCTTGTAGATGTACAGATATAATAAATGAGCATATAGACATAGAAGCATATAAACGTATGCACGCACATTCACTGCGGGAGGAGGTTAAAGAGAGTGTGTGCAGGATGTGTGGGGTCTTTGGTGATGTTCTCTGCCTGCTTCCTGGTCCTACCAGTGTACAAGTCCTGGAGGGAGGGCAGGGGAGCACCAATGATTTTTCCAGCTGTCCTAATTGTGAGTTGTAGTCTGCGTTTTTCCTGTTTTGTGGCTGTCCCAAACCAAACGATGATGGATGTGCAGAGGATGGATTCAATGGCAGCAGTGTAGAAGATGGCCATGTTTCTGCAGTTGCTGAAGGAAGTACATCCTCTGCTGATACTTTTTAAGGATGGCGGTGATGTTGGACTCCCACTTCAGGTCCTGGGAAATGATGGAGCCCAGAAACTTGAATGAGTCCACATTTGACAAGTGATGAGATAACATAAGGTTACCGAACTGAACTCACGGAACGCAACAATCCTGGTGCGAGTACATCCACAAAGCCTTGCTCACCCGTACAGCGTCTAGACGTAAGGCTGCAACAGTCCACTTCGGCAACAGGAATTTCGGCCTGCACACGCCCGAATAGGAGCGTCCAGCCAATACGTACAACCCTAATTTGCCCCCCCCCAAAAAAAAGAAACAACGAACGATCCGTCTCATTCACTAGCAACAACAAAGCATCTGATTGGTCATTAATACTTACATTTACAAGCAAATAAAATAAAAAGGATAACATCACATAGAAATGACACAACAGCCCCAAGGAACAATGACAGAAACTCACATAACATATAACACAGGGTAATAAACCAGGGTATTACATAAGGTAAGGTCAAGGAGGGTCAAAGCAAAGACCAACACAAGTCAATGCCTCTCTTAGAGGGAGGATAAGTGGTGACACACTGACAACTGCTTCTCTCTGGAGGCTAGACTGACAAGGCAAGAGGAAACAAGAAAACGACTTGACTGTGCGTGTGTGTGCCTGCATTTCTTTCCCTAACACATCAGTAGTCAGTTGTACCTCTGCAGGTCTTCTCCTAATGGAATATTATTTCCCTCCATCTCCATGACACCAGCTTGACACTGAAGAGGCTAAGTGAATCACTTCATTGTGTCTGTTGGCAGCCATGAAGCCCAGGAACACATTTTAATTCCTGGTGTAATTGAAACCGTTCATAAACATCCTATTTCATTATAGCTGAGTAAAAGGGTGATCCTACATTCAAAATTCATGGATGGAATTCAGATATAACTCAAAATGCTGCATTCCGAGGAACGTTAAACAATAAACCTTTCAGAATGTGAGAAGATGCTATTACTCAGAGCTTACTCTCATCAGAGGGATGGACTGCTGTAATATACATACGTGTCTCTAATGTAATATGATAAATTGGTCACTTGGCAGTAAATGCATAATTTCTGAGCCCTTTCTCATGTTTTCGCTCTTCTATGTTTTCCAAAAATGTTCTGGGAGTTTCTCCCTTGTCCAATTGGAGGTTAAGGTCAGGAAGTGACATGGATTTCTTTGTGAAATGTGGCGTTGTGAAGCCCTTTGAGAATGGAACGGTGATTAAGAGTTGTTTTGACTTGCTAGTGGGTTGTTTGTTGGGGAATCTTCTACAAATAGTTATAGGGTGCTTGCGGGTCCCCCATTTGTTGGCGCCCCCCCGATGTTCTGGCGTTGCCTTAGGCATTTGCCATATCATTACAAGACTCAGTACAATGAGGCACACATATCTGTTATGAGTTGTTTGTATCTTGGTGCCCGTAGAGTCACTATGATAGACTCCCATGCACTGAATTTAATCTGAGTTGGCTTCACTGAAGACAAAGGCACGCTACAGGAGTGCGGGCTCTATCAGGCAACACCAATTTAGTATGCAGAATGTTATCACGTCTAAGGAATTAAAGAAAAACACCCACTTATTTGTGAGGTTTGTTTTCAGCCCCTTAAATATAAGAGAGCAGAGTTTACGCTATGACAGATGATGATGTGAAGCACATATATCGTCTATAGGTACGAAGTCAGTTCAAGCCTGAATAGAATATTCAATTATGTTTGGTTGACTCTGAATTTCATTTCATCCTTCAGTCTAATTTTACTGCTTCACGTTCAATTTAACCAATGTATTTTCTTCTATTTATGCCCACTTTACGCATCTAACTCAATCTCCATCTGAATAGGAGCGAAGCATAAAAAAGACTGCAAAACTGCCATCCCACAACCGCTGCCCCCCTCCCACACACACACACACACACACACACACACACACACACACACACACACACACGAGAGCACAGAACAGCTGTACAATTTTTTTATAACATCCGTTTTTATCAAAGTTTTAAATAAACACATTCTTGATGTCTCTGCTGGTTAACCCCTTTAGTTTTGTGTGACAGCACCTGTTCCAGGGGTTATGATAAATGAATTCATTAGTGATATAATGATTTAAAGTTGGGCGCCGTCTCCGGAGGTTCAGTTCACTTTAGGGACATTCAAACTTAAACAAATTCCATTACCATCACTATTCCTTATTGAGGATTTCCTTAGAAAGTCTTAAGGACACTCTACTCAAAAACATGCGTCACTCCTCTTCTGAGGCATGACTGCTTTCTGTGCAAAAGAGATGAGACTTCTTACTGACCCAAAAATCTGATTTGCAGGCATGTACTATTTGTGATGTCACAGATATTTGGAATCCAACATGAGCATTCACAACCTGGAAATGATATGCAAATCATAGGAGAGTGTTCTGGTAACTCAAAGCCATTTGCACATGTTCATAGGGAGCAACATTGCAACATCATTGCAGTGATAGCTGGATAGTGTGCTGTCACTAAAAGTAACATAGGCATGGGGGCGTTTTTAATTTGCATATTCATAGAACCTGGCATTTTCTAAGCGGGTAAATGCGTATAGATGCTGCTAAGTCATTTTCTGTAGAACAGTACTGACCATTTTTGGTGGAAAGCAACATATTTACCTAATTATAATTCAGATATATTATATAATAGAATATATTGTTGTGGGTTTAAAATACATCTGGTGGGGATCTTTAATGTGGGCAAATAGTATGTAGCCTATTAAATCTTATCTGTTATGCTAATATGCATCTTGCGTTTTGCAGTACAATTTCTTGTCATCACTTAGGCTACTCTGGCATGTGGAAAGATTACACAAACAAGATTTTTTATTTTTGAAGCTAAAATTATGTTATAATTTGTTGTTCTGTGATCACTGGTGGGAGAGTTGTGGCAGACAGTGTCACGTTGCGAGGGTGACGAGTGTAAGTGCAGAAAAGACGAAAGGCAACAAAGTGGCAAAAAACGCACAGCAAAGTCAATCCAAAATCAGGTACTCCAATAACAGCCGTAGCAACGTGCATAAGAAACAATTACCGACAACTCACCATCACCCACTCTCCGGCTTTATAGGCTGGGAGAGTGCGGTGATGAGGAGACGCGGGACAGGTGTGCGTAATAGAAGGTGCGCTGGATGAATGGCCGGCCGCCGGCCGGTGGTTCAGTACACCGGCGAGCTAGAACGGAGGGGCGGTGGCCCTACCGTTGTTACAGACAGCCACCGAACACCAACTGCATTAAAGGGGTAAATGCATTTCCTCTCATTTCCTGAATGTTTGAGTCTGATTCTTGTCTCACTAAAGTCAGAATAACATTAGTGCAGACACAGGACCAGAATAAGGTTTCAAGGTAGATTTATTCAAATCAGGCAGGCAGAGGCTCAATCCCAAAACGGTCAATGGTTGGCAACAGGGAATCCACAGGAGGCGAACAGGCAGGCAAATCAATGTCAGGTAAACAAGCAGGTAACAGGCAGGCAAACAGGGATTCACACAGTACAATTAGCAGTGTTTTTAATACAATTACAATAATACTGTGTTTTGTTTCAAATGTTGTTTTCTGAATGTGTCTCCACAGATAGCTTAAAGATAATCTCGGAACCCATTGGCTATTTTATCTGACGGCGATATACCTCTGGGGGCAAGGGCCAATATTTCTGGTGTTCCGGTGTAGCCAAGACTTCCTGTTCCGTGATGAGCTGAGTTCGGCTAATCTCTATACATTTTAAAAAGCTAATTAGGTCAATGTGTTTCGCCTCTTTTGCTGTCCACAAGGACTGTTTACCTGCATGCAACCAAAGCTCGCTCAAACATGATTGGTCAATACAACTCGGACTATAAACCAGGACTTCTGATACCAAAATCTTGTGCCGTTACCATACAGATTCTGTATTCATATGCAGAAATCTCTTTATAGAGGTTAAAATAAGTCTAATGCTTTGTGGTAAATTAAAACTAAGGACTAAACAAATAACTCACAATTTGCCCCTCGAATGGCAGTGCAAATTTTCGACAGTTAATTTGTTTTCAAAAAACAAAACACTGATTATGGGTGTTGCTAGGGCCGAGAGGGTCTCCAATATCCATTTGTTGTTTCTGGAATATCTGCTACAAAAGCAGTATGTGCTTTGATTCGCTTGGTGTCACTGTGAGAGCGTCGTCGTGCGTCGCAGTTTCGGCAAGGAGCTGCAGAGTGCATCGCCATTAATCCCAGAGGTGACTAACATAACCTATATGGCTGGCTCATCTTCATGCTCGCAAAACGTCACAAACGATGACTCATTCTATCATCCTGCTGCTATCACAATGTTCTGAATCTTTTATGCCTTATGCAAATCCTCGCACCAAGGCAGTGGCCCCTAAATAAAGGGAGTCCGGAAAATACCTTTTGGAGTTTTTATTTTAATATAATATACCTATTTAACCTACTCTTTGCATTCATTTGCTTGATGTTCAGGTTGATTTGTATTACGCTATTATACTATAAACGAAATGATTCATAAGAGGTTCTATCTAATAAGATAATTTAAACCTTGAAAGCTGTGTCAGTGTGTGATATAATAGTATACACTATATATACTCTATATATAAACACAAACAGCATCATTAGTGTGTAGGCAAATCCATCATGCATTACCCATTCAACACCAGCAGACTTCAGTCTGACAGGAAACCTGCCAATTAAAATTGATTCATTCTGCTCGCCCTGCACCTATTTCTACCTGGACAGGGGAGCACTGTAGAGTCTCATCACTTGTAATGTTAGCAGCATGACACATAGTGCGTGTGCATAAAGGCTATTGTGAAACACTGTTTACAGGAGGAGTTTAACATATTGTACTGTATACTGCCGTAGAACGCAGCTACTCACAAATGACTGGTGATGCCTGCTCCAGGGATCACCAGGGTAACCTCGAACACGGAATTAGCTCAGCATCGACTTCCTGGGAAATGAGTGGGCCGGGAACAGAGAGTGGAAGTCAGCTGGTTTTCCTGATCATTGAGGTCAGGGGTTTTTAATTACATTTTCCTCCCATTTACACACCCCTGTGTGTTATTGTATGTTGTGTTCTATTTTGAGTGGGCTACACTTTACCACTCTAGCCCGAGGAAGGGTTTAAATCGGTGAACTGGGAGGAGGCTTGGTTTCACACTATTCCGTATTGGGACCATTTCATTGGAACGAATGTCAGGGTTGCAGACTATTTCAATGAGATGCTACTATATTAATGACATCCTACCAACATATGATGCGGAACACATTTAAAAAACTAGATATGCTCTAATTTGAATCTAAATTAGTAATGGTGAGCATGTTATGGGTATATGGACTCAAGTGCTTACTGAAAGTTGATTTTCCAAAAACATCAGGAAGCAAGCTAGGGACTAGCAGAGGCATACAATGACAAAACAACAGTCCACTATCCAGTAGGCCAAAAAAGGTCAAGAAAACAGGCACAGGTCAGAAACAGGTAGGTCAGGCAAGCAAAGCAGACAGAAAAAGGCTTGGGACGCACAAGTGTAATGCAACAAACAAAATGGAACGCATACACAAGGGCTGGTTAGAGAATGATAAATAAATAAAAGAAATAAAACTGCATATTATATTTGCATATAAGTTGAAAAGATCTTTTGTTGCAGTGTATCTTCCAAGGTTTGTAAGATTTAATAACAAATCATTACCATTAGACATAAATGTACAGACATGCACATAAGCCCACATAATCGCATGGGGAGACATGGTGTTAAAAAATAGAATTGAAACTTTTCACTTTTGTAAAAAGGTTTGTATTCCCAATTCCCATGAATCAAAATATGACATTTCCTTTGCAAAACTAATTTACATAGTTTAATGGATGATAGCAGAAGACTTTCACTGGAGACGCCTCAGCAACTTTTTTAAGAAAAATAAAATAAATGTCCATTTGAGCAGCCAACAAAGGCTATAACAATGAGAGAGAGAGACAAAAAAAAGTTGTTGTTTGTCTACATGCATTTCTCAAACAATTATAACTATGAAGATCCTCACTTTCAAAATTTGGAAGATAAACCTTTTTTTGGACATCCATTATCTGGCACTCTCGCTTAGATAGTTTTATCTCCTTTCTGTCTCATCAACAGATGTGGCTGTGCAAGAGACTCTTAATACTGCAAGATACGAACAGAGAAGAGCTTTCACTTACACTTTGGTTGTGTAACATTTGAGAGCCTCGCCAGATGCCAGCATTTCATTCAGTCTAGATGAATTGAATCACTCAGAGCAGTTTAGATTGAGGGCACTCTGAGATGCTGCTAGATAAATGGTGATATACAGTACAGTATATCAGAAAATAATTCTCTGAAAGAAAAAAGTGGTTAACATTTTCATTCCTAGCAAGAGAGCAATCCAAAAAAATATCGGATAAAATCCTGTAATGCAAGCTTTTAGTGCTGTGACCATCTTTCATTCAATTCCCAGTTATCAACAGTTGTGGCTGCGTTCTTCATTCCAAGTGCCTTTTAACAGACACGTCAAACAGACGATGACAATAATGAGAGTATAATAATATCAGCTGAAACCATATTTAAACTTACTGAGTCTGTAAATGGATTCAAAATAAAATGAAATAGGCATGGATTTCATTTGGATGCTGTGAAGGAGTGGGCGTGGTTTAGCGCTGTCTGTATTGGGGGGGTGGGGTGGGGGTGGGGGGGTGTGTGTTGGGAGGTGTGGTGGTTCACGGGACTTGGGGATTGGAAACAGGTGAGCTCAATCATTAATCACCTGTCTCCCTAGTTAAAGGCTGCAGCAGGGACAGTGTCGGGAAGGAAAAACAGACATAGGAGGCACCACGCCGAACCCACCCGGGAGTAAGACACAGACAGCTGGAGGATATTTATATTTATATCTATATTTATATAACTCGCAACTCGTGTGTGACTGTTACTGTGATACAGATGCCATTTGGGAGTTTAGAGTGACTGTTACTAAATCTCCAAGTAACTAAAAGTTATTAATATGGGGAAGGCTTAGTCTTGTGTTAAGTGTGTGTGTGTGTGTGTGTGTGTGTGTGTGTGTGTGTGTGTGTTGGGCAGGCTGGATGGATGGATCATTAGGTGCTTGAGCCAAGGTGGATGATCGTGATGGAGTGGCCATTTATTTCTATTTCAGATCCTGAGGATAAACAAACACGGCATCCAGCTTCCTCTCTGGTAATTTGATGGATCATTTGAGGTGTGCGCGCGTGCGTGTGTGTGTGTGTGTGTGTGTGTAGTTTGGGTGAGCATGTGTTTGCATGTTTGCATGAGCATTCAGCTATGCGGGTGCACGCCTGAGTGGGAAAGCGTGTTTGTATTCGTGTGTAGTGTAGAGTATAAGCTCGCTGTCCAGAGAAATCCCAGAAATGTTGCATGGAACAAAATTCCATTAGTCCTGGTCACGACATCAGCTTAAGGTAGAACAGGCACAGGAATTATACCTTTATTGCAATTACAATAAAAAAATAAAATAAAATTACAAAAGTAACTAAAAGATATTAAAACAGTGAAACGATTTTGACATTTTCTTTTGCCAGAAGCCACTATGTGAATGTTTCTGCTGTTCGCATTCTGTAGTCCATTGTCAAGAGACAGCTACAATTACAATATTTAGCAGACGCCTTTATCTAAAGCAACTTAGAATTACACGGCGGAGATGGGGGTTAGGCATCTTGCTCAAGGATGCTTACAAGTAGGGTCTCAAACCCACAACCTTCCGGCTGGGAGTCCAACACCGAGACCACTAGACTATCCAGCTACTCTAGCGTTACTTCCAAGTGGTCTCAAAGGGAAAAAATTGGGACCATTTGTTAAGTTGCCACAATTTTTGCTGTCCTCCTCTGGACTTGCCTGTACATGTAGAATAACTATTTAAAAAAGAAATACAAAAAGGGTTATGCAATTTGTTTTTTGTATATGTGCTTGTATCTGTTCCTTTCTTCTGAGAGAGAGAGAGAGCACACTATTAGAATTCTGGGTAGTACATTTAGTGATGTTTATGTAGAAACAACAAAGGTTCTGTGTGAATAAAGGGATCCAATAGGGAGAAAATCATTACATCTGAAGTCTCCCTGTCTCTAACTTTCTCTCTACCGCATCAATATAATATTGTGTCGAGCACAACAGATTAAACAAAACGGTGCTGGCAAAAGAAAACACCTCACTGAGGGAAGAAGCAGGAGTGTGAGGGAGGAATACCAGCGATGAGGACATGGATTTAACCCTTGCAAAATATAGAGATAACTGTGGAAGGGAGAACCTTTCTTAGCGTTTATGTGGTTTATTTCCCCTAAAAATTACAACACTTGTTGGAGAAACCTCTAAGATATTTTTTTTATGTCTTCTTATTGGGAAGATGCATTGCCCATTGCATGAAACCTTGACTTGCCCTGTTGCAAGTCAATTTTACTCGACATTTGACTGGAACATAGTGAAATGAAATGGTCAAAGGTGCCGCTACGGAAGGTTTGACCTTATAACAGTGTAGCATGTAAGCTTTTACTTTTGTAATATTACATTTAACAGAGCATGCTGGATTGAAGAAAAGAACATTTAGCTACAGCTAATTAAGTTACATATTTGTTGAACAGAGTGAGAGATCCTTTTTCCCTTCTCATAATTGTAGCCAATGTACTTTTCCTCATGTTCCCTCTTAAACCACAGAGGGACTTTCAGATATTGCACGGCCTTATTCCTTAATAACTTGTGATTAGATTTTCCCTGGCAGTTGGAGGCCAGAATCTTTGCTGTTATGTGCTGGCATGCAGATTAATAATTGCACAATGTTATTGCCCTGGCCCCAAGGCCTTTTGCTCAAATTCACCCTCACAACTTGATTAAGAGCAGCCCTATTGTATCATATTCATGAACCAATATTCTGTTTTTTTTATGTATCTATTAAATTATGTGTTTGCTGATCATTTTTGGTTGTTTTGCTCCTAATGAGCAGTCAAGGGAACAGCTCACTGTATTCATTTAAATTGACCAATTATTCTTTTTTTTTTTTCTTTTTTTTTTACCTTTCAGGGTTTTGTTATTCTTATTTGTTTCTATTTTCTCAGAAGCTATATTTTAGACCTGCTTAGCAATAACTTTAAACACATCCATTGTCCTCCATCTCTTTGTTTTTGCAGTGATGTTTCCCATGGGTGATGGATTTGATCTAAGACAACAATTTTAATTTGAGAAGAAATTATAATCTCAAATGTTTTCTAATGAAAATTTGAAGTTTTACATAGATTGAGAAAATGCAATAGGCTCTGTAATCTGCCACATTTATAATTTAGGAAGTATTCAGTATAAAGTAATCTTTACAGTACCGTACCGTGTAAGGATATTTTTTTTTTGTGGATGATTAGGATTCTAAGAGTACACAGTGTTCCTGGAGGTACCAGCCTTTTTTGCTCATCTGGGGATTCTGCAGGCATTGCATAGGAACTGGTGAATACAGAACAGTTTCTGGGGTTAAGGCTGCAGTGCAATACTAGCAGTCCCAGGCACGGTGAAGGATATAGGCTACAGCAACTTCTAACCAGTGTATCTGTTGTTTCAGCAATAACGTTGTTGTGTCTGGATCCTTGAAAAAAAGTATACCATCCACCTTTGACAAAATCCAACTCAGCAAGAAGTATTCGTTGATGCATTAATGCTGTCTGTGCATCTGGGCAGGGAGACTGAATGCTAGGGAAGCAAAAACCGGCCTGAGGGTTGATCGGGTTCAAGAAATTAGTTATTAATGTGGCCTGACTGTGGCACTGCAAGGATATAAGGCTTGTTGAGCTTGAAAGCAATTACTTTTGGTTCTCTTACATTACTTTAGGCTTATCCTTGTCTGAAACACAACATATGGCTGCTCATGCACACCCACAACCTTTGGCTTTTCATACATATCATTCATATCATACATCCAGTAATGCCAGGGCCCCTCTGACCACTGAAGGCAACAACATTTGTATGCATTTTACAAACTAACTATTTCAATTGAAATGTTTAAAAAAACTGCTATTATCTACAGTACACCTGCAGTTGTAATGTCTTTCCTCTCTTTCTCCGAGCTGTTTCCACTTGTGCCTCTTCTTGTCAGCTTGCATTAGAAGGAAAGACATGAAATACCAACACAGGGGATGGTGTGAAGGGTCGAAAGTGGTGCAAATGTGTTTCAATAAGACTGTCCCTAAAGCATATTCCTCAAATGTTAACTTTATAAAATCAAATATCCGAGGGCAGTGGAATCAAACACTAAAACATCCACCAGAATCAATACTGAAGTGTGTTTGTGATGTTTACAATGTTATCTTACGTGCAAGTGTTTGCGTATAAAAAAAGCAATAACAGCAATAGCAATAACAAAATAAAGTTTTACCAAAAAAGCTCTGAAAATCAATACTATCATATATATACTATCAAAGATAATACAATTGGAAAAGATAACTATTAACTATTTCAAAAAGTTAAAATAATTTTGTGACTCTCCTAAAAACATCTGGACTGAACTTGAGAACCACTGCCGTGACCACTCTGACATGTTTGGTGAATCCGAGGGTACCACTAATGAGACCATGTGCGGTAGAAATGTGGCCCCAACAAGCCATCAGTAATCCCAGCTTGCCTACCCTATACAGTATATCCTCAATCCAAGCTCTGCATCTTTTTAAGATCAGAATGTCTACACTCTCGTGCAAACGGAGATTTCGAGAATAAAGTGGTAATATCACAAGAATAAAGTCGTAAGATTATGAGAAGAAAAGTAATAATATTGGAAAATGTTGATGTAACTAACGATAGCCTTGCAGTTGACCACTACAGGTACCAGCCATTTCCTTCACCACAAAAGAGACAATCTCTTCCAAGTCCGTGCGGTTCTTTCTGAACGGATGAGGTTTTTGCACATTCTTTTTAAAGTACGAATACTTATGATGATGTGGTGCTGATGTGCCAAAAGACTATTTAAGCATTTCGTTATTTGTAAAACCTATAGCCCACTGAAGGCTACAATTTCACAATAGGCTCCATGTCCATAATGTTAACGCAGGCGACAGGCTGCTCTTCTGATGTTTACCCTCTAAAATATTATGTATCCTAAAATTCCGACTTTAATTTCGTAATACTATTACTTTTTTCTCTTACAAATTATGACTTTATTCTTATATTATTATGACTTTTTTCTTGTAAAATTACGACTGTATTCTCGAAATATCTGAAATATCAATAAAGTGGCCCTAATACTCCGACATAGATATTTACATACACATGCATACACACTCACACACACAAAAGCTCTAACACATTCATGCACAGTTCTGGTGATAACGGCAATATCATTATTTGATTCCGTTGTTATGTCTTCGCCTTTTGACTTACAGTGTAGCAAATATTTCAACATACTGAGCAAACATTTACCCGCGTAATAATAGCAGTGTTGAAATATTAACTTTTAAGGTCATAAGAGTACTCATTTTAAACAAATAGAGGGATTCACCCCATTCAACGGCCATTACTGGGTAATCATCTACTGGAGGGGACAGAGGATCAGCATTTTTAAGTGAGCAATTATGCTAAATATTATTAGCATAATTCCAGCTTCACTTGCTGTATTCAGCAAGTCCTTGCTCACAATGGCTGCTCCCTCAGTCGTACAATGATAATAGTGTTCAATATAAAACCACCCAAGTTCTGCTAGAGAGGGGTGCTGTTGCACCTCTCCAACCCCCTCAGTTTAAACACAGGGACGCCTGCGGATGTCTCATCTAAATAGGCCAGTACAGGGTTGTCGTATGCCAACTCCGCCTTCCTCTGGTCGGACACTGTCTTAGCATCGGCAGAGGTGGCCGGCGCGCATTCTTCTTTGCTTGTTTCTTGTCCATCTGCACGTCCAACACCGCAACAGGCGCTCGCTTTGGTGATCAGCCGGTCGAGGGGCTTGAGCGAACGCATCCACGGCGGCAGGAAGTCCCAGCTGCGGAGGGCGGAGGGCAGGCGGCGAGGGCTGTGGGCCTGCATCACGTTCACTGTCGCCACAAAGGCCGTCACGCCCAGGAAGGGGGCGCCCACGGCGACCATGACCCACCAGCCCGCCAGCGAGAGGCCCAGCACGAGCGAGGGCAGCAGCAGGAAGCACAGGAGGAGGTACAGCACGGCAAACCAGCGGTACTTGGCAGTGCGCTCGCCCAGAACGCGAGCCATTCTGATGGGCAGGCGCATGGCGGGCACAGGGTACCACAGCAGAATGCCAAACACATTGAAGAAGAAGTGACACAGGGCAATCTAAATACAGAGAGAAAGAACAGAAAAGCCATGGTTTTGTTATAAACACAGACAAATGGAAAATGTCGGTAGTACTAAATAGAAACAGAAGAGGAAGGATGGTGAAGATGAAGAGGAACAGGAGTGACATTTCTACTGGAAATTTGTCAATCTTTTCAAATGTTTTTAATCTATAGAAAAAACTTTGTGTGTGGGCGGGAGGCTGAGAGAGAGAGAGAGAGAGAGAGAGAGAGAGAGAGAGAGAGAGAGAGAGAGAGAGAGAGAGAGAGAGAGAGAGAGAGGCTATAAGCTGATTAGCTTGTCTGAAATGTTTAGCTTGGGTTTGGTGTTCTGATAAGCATTGAAACCACCATTGACTAAATGTCAGCGCTAGCTCATTAGCACACCTAAATCTAACTGACCCAGGTAATATTAATTGCATTAGATACAGCTGTGTTCCCTTCATAATAAAAGAAGTTGTGTGTTTTTGTTGTATATTGGTCGCAGTCTGCACCTGTATGGCGGCTGCCAGCTTGTCTCCAGGACTGGCCAGGGCAGCCAGCAGGGCTGTGGTTGTGGTCCCAATGTTGGAGCCCAGGGTCAGGGGATAGGCCCTTTCCAAGCTGATCACACCAATACCTGGGGGACAGCAGGGGCACAAATAGGTTCTATATTGAAGTAGAAAAAATATACATATTGAGAAAGAATGGTGCTTTTCTTATTATTCTTGTCTTCTTTGTTGACATTGCTAAATAGTAAGACTTCCAGAGATTAAGAGTATGACTTAAAATTACAGGCCTTCAAAATTAATTTCCGATAATTATTATGTAATTAATGGCCTGTAATTAAAAATATTATCGAATTAAATGACACGTACATTATAGCATGTACTGCTAAGGCATTCATTTCAAATATCATAATAATACATTGTTAAAATAAATAAAATGAATTATTCAAGTCAATGCACTTTGAAAAAATAGCAGCCTATAATTCTGTGGGGTACCCATGTGTTAACGAACAAATATAGTAGCACAGCAGTCCAGCGAACAACAAACAACAACCTCAGCCTTGCAAAAGGTGAACAGAACATTGCCGAGCGTATGGATTAGAACACTATTCACAGTCACACACACATCTCGTGGGTAGCATAAACTGCCTGCCTTCCTCTCTTATGGGTGTTAATCACTCTCAAAAATGATAAATTATTCTGATCTTTGTACTTAACAAAACTATGACTCAGCTGATTTTATAGCTTCACTAAGCTATAGCTTACAGTGTTATATAACATTATTAAGACATTAAACATTAGTAAGACTGGCTGGGTTACTGAAATTAAAGCAGGTTTTGTAAACGGTGGATGGTGGGTGGGTTTAACGCTTTATTAAAACCAAAATTACAGACATTGTGTTTTTGATTAGCTATATTCTTTTCTCTTGGTGTTTGAGTTTTTGGTGTAATGATATTTTGTGGCTCCTGACTATTAATGGTGGATTGCTAGGTGCCCCTCTAAATACAGCAATAACATTATTAGATTAGTCCATTAGATTATGGACATCACAGGTTAGTGACATAGGGCTGACTTGTATGGACTGCATTTATATAGTGCTTATTTGTACCAAACAGGCCCCCCAAAGCGCTGTACATTCCCTCACATACACTGCCATGCAAGGCACCATCCAACAAATCGGGAGCAGTTAGGGTTAGGCGTCTTGCTCAGGGACACCTCGACACTTAGACAGAAGTCAGCGGGTATCGAACCAGCAACTTTTAGATCGCCAGATGACCTACTCTACCCCCTGTGCCACTGTCACCCCTCACTTGTATCTGCATGTAAAGAATGTTTCTGCATACTCGTAACACCAATGTAAATGAACTTTAATGTAAAGCAGCATTTCAACTGATAAGAATACCCGAAGAAGCCTCTCTGTGCAGTGTGGATTTACATTTAACTGTACACTTGTGTTACAAGTGTACGTGTTAAAGAATGTAGCTGTACACTTGTGTTACAAGTGTACAGCTACATTCTTTAACACGTTCAAATAGAGGAGAGACAATCTTGCTTGAGGCCAAGGCAGCATCTGTGTCTAAAAAGAAAAAAATAAGAAAATACAATCATCAGATATGCACACACAGACTGGCCAGAGGCTAGTAGGCTAACCCCCCAAAAAAGTAGGAAAGAAATGCTACTCTAACGTCAACACATTTCTCAGTACACGAATATAACAACGTGGCTTGTATACGAATTTAATTGTCTCTTAAAGTGAACAAAAGCTGTTGAGTGTTTCTGTCAACTTTCTGGCAGTAGTTTTGCAATTCAAACTGTGTAATAGCCCACTGTAATTTAGCATGGTTGCTATGCAGATAATATGTGTTGCCTGGCTACTGTGTGCTTTAACACAAATCAAATGGCCCTGTGCACAATGCAGCTCTGGGATTTGTTTGTTTCTGAATATTAGGGGAAAGTTATTTAGAAACACTGCAATCTTATTTTAATGATTGTTTATTTGTAAACATGACATCCACTTTTTCGTCATGATGGAGTGAGCCGATGATGAAAGGCGTGTTCTGAATGAGGTCATGTCAGTCAGTTTAAGCAAATAAACTTGACATTATGGACTAGTTTCCGGATGGCTCAAGGCCGGTGGTAGGGCTAATGCATATGTAACGGACACAAGGTGATATTCTCTCTCCTGGGCGCATTTGTTAATTTCCCGACACACTATGACATCGCTTGTGCCAAAATGGGCATGGGGGCGCAGTATATATAGAGGGTATGTCAGTCAAAGTTAGGTGGCTCACTGCTAGTTTGGTGTCAAATAAAACTAAATATTGTGCTAGCGTCGCTGCATGGTCAGAGCACGTCTTAGCGCAGATGCAGGCGTTGTGTAGTAGTTTCTGGGCTTTAGGTGAAGGTGCACTAAGCACATACCTATCCAAAATCACACACACCACTTTTGTGAATGTTATGTTGGCATTTCGTGAATAATTGAACTAATGATTATGCCTACTGTCCTTAGTCTTTTTAATCACAAATATATGCACATGTATCATGGTGGTTTATTAGAGGTGCGACCTGGCGACTGTACACCTCCTGAATTTTTGACAGTTTCCTCCCTGGAGAAGCTTTTCTGCCAGTCTGGACTTTCGCTGTTTATTATGAAATTGGCAGTTCACTGAGACAGAGAACTCACTGCTGTTAAATGGAATAAGAGGAGCTGATTTGATTGGCCGTAATTGAAGACAGCCCCCACCCCTCCTACTGATAATTTCTTAAATCTAATCCAAACCATTCACAACTGCCCCGCAGTTGCGCCCGATTGCCGCCACCGCCACCACCACATGTTCCGAAATAAGCAAAAAAGTATTGGCCACAGTTTCGACAGCGTGAATTTGCACCGTGCACCTCCGCTTGCACCTTGATCTGGAAACTAGGGCCCCTAATGAAAGACTAGTTGCTAGTCTGGGTTGTTACTATAATAATAATTATTATTTCCTAAATTCAGTACATGGCACATAAGCAAGTTTATTTGGTTTTGTTATAACCTGCTTCCACCCATGAAGGGTGTGTTGCAAGCATATTTAGCTTCAGCTCCATTTCTTCCAGGCTTTTCCTGGTTAAAATGACCAACCAGGAAAAAGTGCCCTGCCTTGTTAGATCACAGTGGACTGGAAAAACAATGCTACAGGAAATTACTGCTTGCATTATACATTTGGTATGTGTATTAAAATTATTGTATTAAAAGAATTGGATTTAAAAAAAAGAAGGAAAACATCAATAGCAATAATTTACCTCAAATTTAAAAAAATGTTCAAATGATTTCCTAAACAAAAATGTATTATTAAATATGTTTTATGAAATTAATGAATTAACGCTAAAAAAATTATAATCTGAAACGCTGCTGTGTCTGCAGGATGCTTCATAAGTTATTAAAACCACATGTTCAGATGACACAGAGTTTGGAAAGGCTATTCACTCTTTCACTTTTCACTGAATAATTTATCTCCACCTGCAGTGGGGACATCTGCAGTTCAGTGAGTTTTAAAAAGGTGTCAATACACATGTCACTCACCAATCAGGGGTGTCAGGGCAGACGTGAAGACAGAGCTACTCTGGACAACAAATGTCATGCCTGCACCTACAAACATGGCGAGGTATCCTGCCAGCCAGCCAAATGGGTATGGTGGGTCTGTTGTGGGCAGAAGTACATTAGAATTAGAAATTGTAAAGTATTAGTTGTTCTTTCGTTCTGTCTCTGTCTGTCTATTTCCCTCCCTCTCCATATTTCCGTATTTGGTGTATTGGCCATGCTAATATGTGATTATTTCTTAGTAATGTGTCCACCTGTATTGATGACCTTCTGGATGACTTTTGCGACCTGGCCTTTCATCAGTGAGTTGAGCAGCTTGACTAGGAGCACCAGGCAGGAGCAGAGGACGACCAGAGAGCCTGCCAACAGAAAAAGCCCCACGGCAAGGTCTGACAGCTGGGTAGACGCAAACAGGTGGCTACCTGCAAAGAGCCAAGACCAGGATACATCAACAAATGCTGGCGCTAGTAAA
The DNA here is from genome assembly GCA_027575585.1 of Percopsis omiscomaycus. NCBI lineage: Eukaryota > Metazoa > Chordata > Actinopteri > Percopsiformes > Percopsidae > Percopsis > Percopsis omiscomaycus. The sequence continues at coordinate 3,120 of JAODLI010013907.1, read as the reverse complement.
ACTGACTACAATAAGCAGGTTTTGGTGGTAACAAAAAGGCACAGTTTTCATAAATAAGTGTTAAAGATAGCGGTGTTTAAAGGTACACTTCCTGATTGTTTGAAATTCCGACAGCGCTCCCACAGTGCTGAGGGGCTCGCCTTCATCTCCTCCCCCTACAGACTGCCTATTCTGCCAGCCTTCTCTACCCCTCCACCTACAGTCACAGGCCCTTTCACAGACGGTTGTGTCTCAAAATATAAACAGCGAGCCGGGGCAGAGATTTGGAGTTCTGGGGCCACTGTAAAGCAATAGAGGAGGGTACCTTTAAGTTTGAACTCACATTTCTGAATGTTGACTTCTGTGGAGAGATTGTTTTCCTGCCAGATCATCCCATCAACCTGCCAACAGCCACGGCTAGCATTACAGTCAACAGCACCACTAGCGCTCACATTTACAGTAAACTGTAAATAAAATAAACAATGCAATATTTGGTTCCAGGGTGTGCCAGAAAATTATGAAAGGGTGAAACATTGGTAAAGAGGCCTTTTACCTGAAGAAGGTCTGTACCACACCATTTCTTTATCAGGCTCTTGTTCCTCAAGCCTTCATCTCCCATGGCAATCCCTGTGATGACATGATTGTCTAGCTGAGGAAGTAGGGAAAAATATCTTAGTTCACCCTGTGACCGGAAGGACTGACATTAAGGCTCCACACTTTGCCTTGCTGATTAGCAAAACATTAGATCCCCACCAACCAGGGTTTACTGACCTCTGATCTCTCTTGGGAAGAGCAGCAATTAAAAGATCGATTTCTCAACAGGGGATCAAGTGAGTATCACACAGGGATCGTGATTGTGAATTTTCATGGTCACATCCGTTGGCTGCAAGTATTCCCCCGGGAAATGATTGGTTGTTTGAGGAAATGAAAGGAGGAACCATCTCGGTTAAGATGATCAGAAGGTCAAATATTGTGCATATGAGGAAAAGGTTTGGCGATGGATAATGCAAGGACTGCAGCAGCCAGATTGGACTGTGTGTTTTCCCAAATTGACTCTCCCCCTCAAGTGTTATTATTAATGTGTCCATTTGGTTTCTGTTGCTGAGAGCTATGGACGGACGGCATTAGGAACAAGACCTCATCACTATACAGCTTGCAAAACAGCTGATGTTCTGTCTGAACTGCCACCACACGTTTCTCTTTGCTACATATACACCAAACACACTCCAATCTGGATATTAGAGATAGCTCTTTGCGACAAGGCAACAGGGCTTATGGGAAATGTAGAGTAGAACGCTAGGAAACAATCTTGATTCAGTGAAATAGCTGCTTTAATTGGGATATTATTGATTATTAGGCTAGATATAATGAGGAAGAAATATTTCACGATGTTAGTCAAAAACGTCTGCACAAACAGCTGCTGTTGCAGTTGAATATAATGTAGGTAGGTAGGTAAGATAAGTGACTCGTTGGCATTTACCTGTACAATAAGCTCGGTGACTGGTTTGGTGAGCACCTTGAGCAGTTCAGGAGCATCCTTCCCACTCTGGAGGCTGAAGCTGCTCACCACCAAGTGGGCAAGTCGGGTGGTCAGGCCGGTCGCCACCTCGACAGGCAGTAGAACCAGAACCGACAGCCAGTTGAAGCAGTCGTGGATTGTTGCTCCAGCAAATGCCCTGTACAGTGGAGGTTTAATGCTTTTGCTTTATAATGAAGGCCAGCCGGCAGTGCTTGCTTGTATTATTGTTCTGCTTTGAATTAAACAGAATGAGAATATACATTATAAACAACCATAAAGTGCACTGAAAACCATATACAGGGGGCAGGATAGTCTGGTGGTCTGGGTGTTGGACTCCCAGCCTGAAGGTCGTGGTTCGATACCTGTAGGTGGCCTACCTGTAGGCATCCTTGAGCAAGATGCCTAACCCCTATCTGCTCCATGTAATAGCACCATGTGATTGTAAGTCACTTTGGATAAAAGCGTCTGCTAAATGCCAAATTGCAAATATACACAAACAACATAACCAAAGATACTGTACCGTTTAAATTCATCTTTTTCTGCCGCCTGCATCATGGCTACAATTGTGTTGGTAACTGAAGTGCCAATATTGGAACCCATGATAACAGGAACGGCCGTTCGTACCTCCAGCACTGCAAGAGAGGAAACTTTGATCTAATTTCACCAGACACTAATGATGTCTTGTTAATATTTTTTTAAACTTGATATTCTATCTGTGTAGCCTACATAGCTGTGCAAATTCATAGGTGAAGTAATTTAGGCTACTAATTGTAAGTCGCTTTGGATAAAAGCATCTGCTAAATGCTTAAATGTAAATGTACACAGTCTCTCTACAGTTGTTTTCTATTTGCCTTGCCTGTGTCTTACTCTGGAAATCTTTATACTGTATATATTTATAGTAGGAACAGTTTTACATTACACATTACATTTTGTAGTCAACCAACAGACATAACAAGATACAGGACAAAAGCAGATAGTAAACTATTAAGAAAAGCAGTGATATAAAGGCTTGTGTGTGTTTCACTGCACGTGCTTGTGTGCTTGCATAAGGACTGGGTTTGTAAATGAAGGGGAGGGAAAAGACCGTAATTGAGTTCAAGGCAAGTCCGACACGCACATACGATATATCCACTGGTGCCTACTCAAGCGCACACACTTGTAAAAAACATTGTAAAAGTGTTTAATAGCTTAGTCGCAAATGGCAGTGACAGTGTGACGCGCACAATTATCAAACACGACCTCTCGCATTTCACAATGCGTCATCAACTCCAACGGATATTAGGGATGATAGCAATTTGCAGGCGAGCGGAGGATGCTTAGCGCTTTAAATCCAGTGTCAAATTTATAGTTAGGGGCAGTTTTAATGATGATGACCTAGTGAGCCTCCATGTGGATATGCTACACGCACCCATACGCATGCACACACACACACTCATTATACAGTACAAAGGCACAAATGTGCAGCCTCTTTATCTCTGGTTAAGTATCTTTCTTTCTTTTTACTCCATTCTGTGTTCTGTTGCTCTTTTACATGTGGCTCCACAAACACGCACACACACGCACGCACACACACACACACACACACACACACACACACACACACACACACACACACACACACA
>JAODLI010013900.1:0-24474 GCA_027575585.1 Percopsis omiscomaycus | reverse complement strand
ATTCCCCACCCCACCAACTGAATAGCCTAGAAAACGTGAAAGAATGGGGGTAATTGAATTGCTGTTGCACGAGGCTGCACGCTGGCAGTGCTTTTCATAATGACCTGCTGTCTCAAATACAGAGCCTATCAATATTTACTGTGTTTACTTAAAGTGTCTCAAACTGTCTGTCAGAGCTCCATTAAAAGGCCTTCTCCCACTCCAAACACAGGCATTTTTCACAGGAAGATTGCCAAGCAGTAGATGATATTATCAAGTACCAAGGTAAAAAAAAGAAAAAAAGAGTTATAGTATATAGACAGTAGGGATGGGCCATGATTTTCAAATATTCAAGTAGTCATTAAATTAAAAAATAAATCGAATCGTTTATCCGACATGGTTTTCTCTTACATTTTCCCTTGTAACGCATTACTACTACCAGAAGGTGGTGGAAATGCACGTAAAAGCTGTTTGGCAGCTGCCATTAAACTACAACAAAAAAACACCGCATTTTTTATACAGCGTCTTATAGACGGGAATATTGCTCCTTTGTTCCGCCTCGCCATTCTGTGTAAAAGGTACGGAGGTGAAATTAGTTTTTTGTTGTTGCTACAGCTCTGAGCAGCGGAGGTAGTCAACAGAGCCGGAACAATGTCTGTGTAAAGGGACAGCCGGCATTGTGGAACAGGGGGTGGGACGTTTGGACACGGACCCTTGTGGTCGCGCTCTCCTCCACATTCTTCTTTCCAGCGTGAACTGACTTTTAAGGCCGATTTAAGGCCCCGATATACTTGCTTTTAACTACGCGTTTGCGTATGCAGGATGGCTGCCATGCGTATCCTGCGTTCCTTTCGAGTGTCGACTATGCACGTCTTCAGAAATTAATGCTACGCGTCCGCAAGAATTCAGCACAAGAACGTGGGGGCAGTATATCAGGATCTGACAGGCAGGTCGGCAACAATCTCCTATTCCACACTTGAGCCAAAAACTCAGAAGAAGAAAGTCAGCCGCAGCGATATTAAAGAGTTTGTGTCATACAGATTGAAAGCGTGAATGGTCTCTGTACCTCTCTCTCTCTGTTTATGTGTGTGTAGCCTATATATGCGTGCGTGCATGCGGGGGAGGGGTGCGATTTATAATAATACTAATCAAATAATTCCCAATTATCAAATATTAATTTTGCTTTAAATGCCCATCCCTAATAGACATTAAGAGAAGCCTCCTAGACAAAAAAAACATTTTAGCGGGCAGCCTTGTCTACCTAAATCATTTGGAGCAGTATTTGGACCCTTGTTTGAACGCCCCTTAAATTCAACACAAAGAACCTCCAAGTTCCTTTCACCACTGTTACTGCCACTATATATTGTCATACCAGAAAGTCATTTATACTCCATATAGCCTCATAGCAGCAGGTCAGGAAGACGTTAATTTAGTGCCTGGGGATTGTTCCCTGCAAAGTGTCCCGCCCCGTCTAAAACCAGGAACCGCAAATCAGTCAAACGGGATTGCTTTCCTATTTGCTTGTGTGACCCTTTCACCTATTGGTCCCTGTAGAGAGACAATAAGGAGAGGCCAACTGAGAAGTTCTGGTTAACAGCAGCAGCAGCAGCAGCAGGGATCTGTCCAGGTGCATGATGGGTAGGCTGATTCAAGAGCCTGATATGTATTCGTCAAACCGTGGCAGGCTATTTTAACTGCTGTGGGGCAATTTTTCGAAGCATCAAGATATACAGTATCCATCTACAGGGTATCTCGATATCATACGCCATTACATATATTATCTTTAGCTTTCAGTTTTTTAACAGGAAAACTCATTCACATCTTACATCCGAGCTGCAAACAAAATAAAGTAACAGAGGCTAATTATAAGCATAACATCAAGGTATTTTGTCAAGGCGGTGCGATTTAGTTTTTACACGGTTGTTTTGGCATTTTATAAACTGTCTGTATCCAGTAGGAAGAATTCAAACAAAGATCCTGGAACATGATGAGGAGAGACAACTAATTAGTGTGAGCTGGGGAACAGCATCAAAGAGCAATTAGTTCAAGTTGCGAGCCCCCAGTGACAACAAGGCCTCTGGTTCACTTGCGTGTGATTGAAAAAAATAAAAACAACACCGTTTGTCTTTTGGCAAAGACGGTGCAAATTGTTTAATTCTATAGTAAGAGCCAGCTTCAAAAAAGGCAGTTTGTAATTTGCGTCTTACAATCAAACCCTTTAACTTCTGTCTTCTACTAGCAAGCAGAAAGACATGCATTTACTGAACAGATAAAGGTAAAAGGTGTAATTGTAAAGTCGTCCACCCTACTCACTAGCTTATCCTGCCAGTTGTAATTGTGTGACTTAAGAATTATAAAACTCATATTATAATCATAATCAAACTCTTAGAATCAAAATAGACACTCTTGTATTCAGAGTATAACATGACCTGTAATATGCTTTCATTCACACTTATTTCTACAACAAAAGAATTATTCTTGTTACTCATCCTGATGAATAGTTAGAATTCCGAACTAGTGCATACGTTCTTCAATCCTGAAAACAATTATTTTGTTTTTTAAATTGTGTTAGTTAAGTACAGCCCTTATTTGACATGGTTCATTTCACTTTAAAAACAATTACATAAGAAAATCCCTGCGATTCACCGTTGGTAGCATATCCATCTTATTTTCAATCGCCACAACATGTACACGGTATGGGGATTTCCAGTTTGGGGGGGGGGGGATTATTGATTAACGTTAAAGTGTAAAATATTTCTTCTTCGAGCTCATTAATTATGCATGCATGTGGAACAGACTCGCTGCTGGCGGACATGTATCGAACGCCTTCCTTTCCGCATTGAAAAATACGTTGGATAGGATGCCAGGCCTGGTCATTGCTATGGAAACTCTTATTGGCATGGAAACTACCTACATAAAAGAACCTACCTGACATAAAGAAGCTCCCTGTGCATTGCCAATGGCAACGCACACAAGAGGAAGGCAAAGTAATTGCTCCATCACAGTAATTACTCTGAATTCAGAGCACTTTAAGGTATTATACTAAGAAATATTTGCAGGCATTTTTTTTTTTACACTCTGGGGTTTATCTTTGAATCGCAGCTCGTCTCTTGGGTGTTAAGGACATACAAGTTGTCCATAGAATACACAAGGGTGTTAAAGGTGGTAGTTGTTTCAGATACTCCTCACATATGTGTAGAGTACACATATACAGTTACAGTACACGTGTTTACCATACCATTATAATATATGTTTTTAGGACCATACCATTATAGTATGTGTGTAGTACTTTACAGTTATAATACATGTGTTAATAAGACTATACCATTCCAGTAAATATATTTATAGGACCATACCATTATAGTACATGTGTTTACAGTAAATACTAGGGATGTAACAGTATTGTCAATTTTATGGTATCGTGACAGCAAAATTGTCTCAAAATCCTCGTGGTCACATGACGGTATGAAACGATAGGTCTTCCGGGCAAAAAGTATATATTTTTTTAGTTGCCGTGGAGCAGAATGGAGGGAAGTGGGAACTACAATTCCCATCGACCCATGCGTGCCCATCATCCTTTGCACTCTACTGCCTCTACAGATCCAGTAAAGTGAAAATAGCAGATGTTGCCAGTTGCGAAGGAGAAGAGAGAGATTTAGAAATTGTGACAAGAAATGAAAAAAGGTGACGGACAGACAAAAAACGATATGCAGACACTGCCAGACTGCGGTGAAATACACGTTGGGGTAAAATGAATACCTAATATACGTGGTAGGTAGGTAGTAGCATAGAGAATGTTATAAAAATAATAGAGGTTACCTTTGGCAAGGTTCAGCTGGTGAAATTATATTCTTTTATAAAAAGGGGTTTTAGGTCATTTGACTCATCTCATACCATACCTCTAAGAAAGAAAAAGAAAAAAAGGTACATCATTGTAAAGTTCAATCATTGTTTTTCAATCATTTATTTGTTTCATTTTTTTTAAATATCGCAATAAATATCGTACCGTACTTTATCCTGAGGTATTATCGTACCGTGAGATTTTGATATCATTACATCCCTATAAAATACCAATATATGAATCCAAGAATATCTTAGTGTGTCTGACACAACCAACATGCTACAGGCTCCGCTGAGCCTGGGCATGGTCAACAGTGGTACACCATATGTGCATGCATTAGCTACATCCCACATTCAAAAAAGGGACCAGGAAAGAGCAGGGACCCGATCCAACCCAACCCAACTGATACAGGCTTCTTAATCACTGCAGAAATAGCCACCGAGTGTAAATGCTTATACATGGAGGTCTGGGAACAAAACGACACGACATATCTGGCCGACATGAAACTTAAAAGGACAAAAAGGACATACCAAAAATGGACAAGTCTATATCCATACAGCATAATGGTTGTCAAGGGCTGGTTGTATACTAGATGGATTATCATACAGAATTTACAATAACTATTGCTTGCAGGGGAACAGAAACAATAATACGGTCTGCATGTACTGAATAACATCACATTTAGTTTAATGAAAGTCGTCTTTTCAGACAGCTTGCAGAAGCCATGCAGGCGTGGTTGCAGCATGGCAGTGCAATATGTCTCTCTCACAGTAGTCCCCTCTACTGTCTGAGCTTTTGATTATATTGTATCATAGTTATGGATTTTAGCACTTGATCTGCCAGTTGCCAAGAACAGCAATGTTTTGCAACGTTTTTACAGTTACAGTGAGTTACTGTAACTGTAATTACATAGTACTGTATATAACCTGTGAATAAATATAATCAATGCAAATTTTCACTTCCTTTTAGTGCCCCTCAAAACACCAACAGCAAAGCAGCCTCCTTGTCAAACGTTAGCATATTTCCCACGTTTGACACTCGTTTCCGATCACATGCCAAGAAGAGACGGGAGCAGGAGTCCCTCTTTGTCGTCGGCAGGTCGCGGTCGTCTTACCTGCCGCCGAACGCCTGACTTTAGGTGACGTGCGTGAGAATGAAACACAAAACCCTTCAAGTCCGACTCGGAGCTCCGCTTTATCAAGGCAAACGCACGCACACACACACACACAACCCACCGCACTCCCTGAGCCCATACACCTACACCTTCGCCACCCTCTTTGCGTCTCTAGTGGCACGCACACACACACGCATACGCACACACACACACAAGCAAGGTGGGAACCACAGCCTGTGTGATAAGTGCAGGTGGGAGTACATTATCTGGAGAGTGATACAATTTGTTCTGGCCATCTTCTGCCAGCACGCTGGAGCGGTCTCCCCTAGCAGCGGCACCAGATAGGGGTGAGTGGGTGGCTTGCGTTACACAATCCGGCTTCAGAGCCCACACAGGCCACTCCAAAAGGCCAGGCTCATTGAGAGAGGGAAATCCACAGAGAGGCAGACTAGAGCCAAATCACATTCTGATTGAGCAGACTCGCCCATAAACAATATCGCGGGCGGGTGAAAAAACCCTGGCAGCGTCGACATTTTAATGCGTGCGACGGGGTGAAGGAGGAGCCACATATTTAAGATTTAAGGAATAAGGGTGGGTAAAGGACCATTAACTGTTCCCAATGTCGCATAAATATTCCATATCTACCAAGATTGTGCCGTGTGAGCAGAACATTGTGCGTGTGTGTGTGTGGGAGCATGTTTTGAATGTGTTTATGGTCTGTTTGGGTGACCTTTTATACACTTTTACAGTTACTCAGAATGAGATTTGCGATACAATTTTGATTCGGGTTAATCCTGGGTTTGATGACTTCAAGAGAACAGAGATTAGAAATTCAACGGTTTAAATTCATTTATAGGGCTAAACACAAGTTATTTAGAAAAATATATAAAGTAAATAAGTATTTGTATTCTTACAAAATTGTCACGTACCCCCTGTAGTACCCGCAACTACCCCTAGGGGTACACATACACTCCATTTGAGAAACGCTGCCATAAAGGTGTCAAATGTGTTAAGGGAAAAAAAGAGATGCCGTGCTCTACTCTTGTTTAATAGTTAAGGCTCAGCCCCATGCATCAGGCAGTTTAAAGGAGACATCTTGCTTATTGCTGCGGCTCCAGAAGCCTGGCTTGGGTGACGGCCGTGCCCCCCCCCTCCACCCCCTGTCCCTCCATGAAACACTGCCTGCCATCTGGATACACCAGGAACTGGCTAGATGTCCATTTATGGGAGGTGTGTGTGTGTGTGTGTGTGTGTGTGTGCGTGCGTGCGAACGCTGGCACGCTCCTCTGCGTCGGTGATAAATATTTACATACAAAATTGCTGACCGCGTGACGTTGTGATTGGGGATGTGTAAGGAAGCAGAGAGGGGGAGAGAGAGAGAGAGAAAACGGCTTGTGGTAAACGTTTTAAATGTTCAAGAGGAATCGTTTCTGTGTTTGTGCACGACCGCAGAAGAAAAACTAAAAGAGAGAGAGAAAGGACTTCAGAGTGGGAGAGGGGTTGAGGAAAGGGTCGTTGTGTAGGTGGAAATGAAGTGGTTAGTTGCTGGAAGTGTATGCACAACTCTGCCAAAACACAGAACAGAAGTGGACCTCTTACCCATTGCTTTAGCACAACAATGGCAGTAAATGTAATGGTCAGAGAATCGTTTTACCTGCTGCTACGCACTCTAATTGAAAAAAATAAAAAAAAGGGAAACCACTTGCTTTGCAGACCGGCCAAAATATTCCATCCCGAGCGGCAGCATGTAACATAATATTAAAAAGGTCCACTGTCGTGACATCAAGGTTTTTGAGATGTTGTCCAAAGTGACCTGAAAAGGCTGGACTTTCAAATCTGTCTAGTGAACAACAGATTTGCCCCCAGGTGTGACATCATTTCTGGATGGTAACAATCACCTCTGACATATCCTCCACTCCCAGCTAGATAGCCAACCAAGTCAGGGCATGTTATAAAACCCAACTGAAATTGAATGTCTCACGCCTACAATGACGGTAAAAGATGATAAAACCATTTTAGGTTTACCAGGAAACACTTTATCCTGTGTCATGGATCAGAACTATGTTTTTGAGATGCAATTGGATCCAAGAGAGACTGGGAACAAATTATAAATTGTTAAATCATCCAAATTGTCTGTGTTGATTGGAAGCTATATGGTTTTACTAAAGTTCAGTATCACTTTAATATTTAGACAAAAGCTTCTCTTCCGTTTCCCCAATAATTTGAAGACCTTTGTGGGAAAATATTTCTGCATACACTTACTGAAGGAAGGTTCTTAGGGTGAACTGCCTGCCAAAAATGTAAATGTGTAATTCCCCCCCCCCCGCCCACACAATAATGTGATTTATTGTGAAACAACCATAGGTTACCATAGTTTCTCCTGGAGTGTCTCTCTGTCTGCCCCGATCACAAGGACTTCAAAGGAACCTCATCACAAAGTCTAATGGAGGAACTGGGCACTTGACCAGGCAGGGATAGGCTACAATAGATCCGTCGGAACCATGAATATACATGAGTTAACGTCTTTACTAGCGTTTGCAAAGCAGGAAAACGTTCTACAATTACAATTAAATCATTTAGCAGACGCTTTTATCCAAAGCGACATACAATTACATATATGTATGGGGTTAGTCATCTTGCTCAAGGATGCTTACAGGTAGGCCAACTCTGGGTCTCGAACCTACGACCTTCCGGCTGGGAGTCTAACACCCAGACCGCTAGACTATCCTGCCCCCCATTCTATTTTTTTGAATTGCATACTTTAAAAAAACATGCTGCTCTAGTGTGCAACAGCAAAAAGAGAAGTATTTCCAAATTCCAGGTGTTTTTTCCCCAGCACTGTAAAGGCGGACGGCTGTGATGAGAGGTGGCAAAGTGGTTCTATTCCTTGTTTGTCAAGGTAAGCAGGTGTTCGACTCGAGTCACCCGAGTGCTGCAACGCTATTAGTCTCCCTTGAACCGGGGGCGTGTCAGAAGTGTGCTTTACTGCATTAAGCAACCGCGCTGAGTGAGTGTCAGAGAGCTTGTTAGTTCTGACAAACTGGGCAAATTGACTCCCTGCCTCTGTAGTTGTTACAATACACCGTGGCTGTGCCACACTGACGCCGTTGTTAAGCTAGGTTTTTATATCGATTCTAAAGCATGTAATCGAGCATGGGATACACAACCCTATATTTGATACATCCGTGTATAGTAAAATACCAAATCAATACATTTCTTTCTGAAAGCAACGAACAAATTGAAACAAATGAGTTCCTGTCTCTTTAGAAGATTTTTTGAATGATAGGGGACCCAACTGTTACCTCTGGTGTTTAAAAACCCGTTCCAAATGCTAAACTCTACGCCAACGGGTCGACTGACCTGTCACAGGAGCCTCAATGTCCAGCAGGTTCTTCTCCGCGCGCAAGATGGCAGCGCCCTCTCCGATGAGCCTCAGCGCCACTCCTTCCTCGACGCGGCCTTCCTTAGTTAGGTGGGCTTTCAGCACATCTACCTTGGGCTTCCCCTCGCTGTCAAACACTTCTTTGGCTGTGAGCCGGTGGCTGGGAGGGAAGGGGACCGCTACAAGGGCAAATAAAAACAGAATATATAAATGGACTTTCCATTTAGAGAAGACGCATCAAGATGCCAAATCAATACAGTTAACGGGTACAGTATATTCAATTACAATTTGGTCATTTAGCTTTTTAAGACGCTTATGGCAAACCTTTTATCCAAACCTTCTGGGAGTCGACCACTCGTACAACTAGCGTGTATGAGATTAGATGAGAAGCCCCCCCCCCCGCGCCCACGATTTATTTCATTGCTTGCTATGAACTGTCAATCATTTGGGATATGTATGGTAGACTGAGCATTGCATTGGAAAATTTCTGAAATAAAATTCAGTCAGGATTAGTGGATTTTCTGTGTTTTTTTTATAAGCAGCACTCATGTAAAAAAAATAATAAAAAATAAACATTTTTTTTTTTTCTTGCAAGAAATATATATATTTTTGTAATAAAGTGTGAAATGTGTCCACTGCCATCAGTATTCCATTATAACCTTGTCTGCTCCATCTCCATCCTCAAGAACAGATATAGTTAGGGCTGTGACAGTATGGATTTTTTCTTACCGCGGTGAAAAAGCAACGCATCACTGTGATTTGGCGGTTAACCGCAGTTGAAATGCGGCATTGTATTACCTTGTCTAATTTCTTTTCCTGGTAACATGGATAAAAAAACGATGCAATAAAAACTTGCCAGTCAAAATGTCCAGTAATTATAAACAGGACATTTGTGTTTTGACAGTGTAACAGCCTATTACGCCTACAGTTCTACTTCATTTTCTCATCTTGTGGGCGTGTCAGCTATTTCTGTAGGACCATAATGCCAGAGTGCTTTGCCATTAACGATATTTATAACTATGTCTTCTTGCACTAACTGTTTCCCAAGCACAATGTTGGTGTAATTAACCAATTGGCTGAAAATAAATGTTTTTAATGCCTAGGTTGTGTTCTAAACGTCCATGACAGAGTTGCAGAAGTAGAAGAGCTGTTCGATTTCTACGATGGATATGGCCGGTTATTTTAATGTACAGTATAGCGATTTGCATGGGTCACGTTAATTCAACCAACGTTGTGAAGAGATATGTCAAGTGTAGGCCTACTGTACATGTGGTGCAGATGTTCTGGCGTTTGTTCATGCGTCAGAGACAACAATTACAAATATCCGGTGCATAATTATGTGTCAGCGTATATCCATGTAGTGTCCGAAATGTACAGCCGACTGCCCTTAGTGAGTGTACTGTGTAGCAAACACTATATATTGGATGAGCGAGTGAGTGGACAAGTGGAGAATTCAAACACAGCCAAAGACTACAACTTTGGCTGTGTTTGGATTCTCACTCCTCAAGAACTTCAGACTATGGCGTTTCCTAGTTGTTCAGGCAAGGAAAATACAATCAGCGATCTTTTATAAATCCTTTCTCCATCTCCATCAGTACAAACTGTATCCCATGCACAATATTGGTGTAATCAAGAAATGCTGGAAAGAAATATTTTTTGTGTGTTTAGTTGACACTCTATTCTTGAGCTTACATAAGGCAAGGGACATGCCTTGCTGTATGTAGTGTGGGGCTTCGGTGTGTCATGCGTAATTAACCTAGTAACTCAGCTTTTACTTTTTCACACAAATACCATCATATTGTATACCGTCAGGAAGGTATAAAGGTATGGAAAATACCTTTAGATAGATACCGGCCAAGCCTATCACACACCTATAGGCTACACTCCAAAAAAAAAAAAAAAGAAAAAAAAAAAGTACATTAAATGCGCTCAACATCCCGATAGGTATTATTGCAGATATCGTCACAGCTCTACATATAGTAAACCTTATTTTGCATAATGTGCTGCAGTTTGGCTCTCTATTTACTTGCTTTTGTCAATCATACATATTTAATAGACTGAAAACAGAGTCATCTTTTTGCTGGTGGGCTTGGAGGCATGGAAATTAAAGTACCATTTCCACAACACAATCCTCTATTACTGGCAATTTCCATAATTTCCGCTTTATTTCAATTAGTTGGGCTCTAGTCATTTTGGATACAAGTCATGCTTTCAAAACAAACTGTATTTGGACACAGCTCATTTGAAAACAGTGCATGATTAATTTCAAGCGATGAAAAAAATAAAAAAGATCTGGTACATTTTGCTTAAAAGCCAATAACCAAACTAACTCTGACATGAATGGGGGAACAAAGGCTGTTCCGGTAACAATTGGCCTCAAAACAAATCCTTCAAACTCGAGGAACCGACACAATTTTTACATGACACGGCTACTAATTTGTAAAGAACTGATTAAGGGCATTTAAAGAACGCCATTAGGAAAAATGAGCTTTTGATGTCTGCCATGCAACCTGAAGAGCTTAATAGGATGATAGTGCCCATTAACAGCCCTCTAAAAAGTATTTTGCAGCCAAAATGGATTTACGACAACGCAAATGTAGAGAAATAAGCCTATTTAATGAGGAAATACAGACCATTATAGAAACACAATACTTGTATTCCGGATGAAAGAAAGACAACAAATAAATTCCCATTTTAAATAAACAGTTATGATAAACATGATACAACAGCAAGTTCCGGTTGAGTAATTTGATTGGACAAGAGGCCTTCCACACGTGCTGATATGTCACTAAACAGCCCTAGGACATTCTGCTATAAGGCTATATCTCCACTGTGCAGATATAGCCGTTGATTGCACAATACTCCTAATTCAAGCATTTCAAGGTCTTACAGTTGTTAATTAGCATCTCCATGCAGAATTTGTGCTGGTATGAGCAATGTGCGCTATCAGTAGCCATTAATAGAATATTTTGAGTGTATACAGTAATGCGTGTGTGTGGGTGTGTGGGTGTGTGTGCGCGCGGAGGGGGCATTGCAGTTTCACAAAAGGTGACATCAGAGGTAATCAGAACTCAACTTTATCAGTGTCACAGTGAGTTTAGTAAGCCTTAAACTTTGGAACCCTAATTGCTGTGTTTTGAGCTTTCAAACAGGTGTGTGTCAAGCTTCACCAGCCTTGAACAGTTTCCCCTGACATCAGACTAGAACTAATTCCCTGTGTATTTCCAGCTTTTCAATGAGCTTGCCAGAGCAACGGGGCCAGGCAATTAAATATGTCTGCGACCATCTTTGATATTACACGCACACACACACTTGTTGTACCCAGCTCAGCATGTGTCAAAATCAAAGATAAGCTTGACAACACAGGCTTTGTTACATTTAGGCTATCAAGTATCAACAAAAGGTGACTTACTGGAGCCATGCATTGGAAAAACCCCATTGTGTCTATACCGTTAATTTGTGAACGGTTCCTCAAGCTCATCCATTCGTAAAAGAAGTGTGCTGAAATAGTGACCCAGAGAAATGAAGAAAGTCTACTCTTATTTTCTCAACTCTTGGCAACATGTTCTGAAACCATACATATTATGGGTCCACCCAAGCAGACAGGGTTTGGCCACTGACACCTTGAAATATCTTTACAAAAAAGGTCGATGTGTTAAAAAGAGGCATTCATGACCAGGCAGACACCGGTATGAATCTCCAATTTCCATGTTGTGAGTAGAAACTATAAACTGGTGCGAGTACTGCGTATTTTAAGCAAGCCTCTGTTGCCCAGAGGTTGACGCTACACATTCTGAAATTGAAATGGCTAAAGAATAACATTATTCTTTTTGGAGAGGCCCCCCACCCCCGTGTGAAAACTGTGGCTGTTGGCACAAGGCGGGACCCCTCTATGGTACAAACCCATATGTACAATTTCCAAGAGTCGTGAAACTGGAAAATCTGAGGAGTTTCCCCTCCAGGAATAACAGTCTTATCAACGGTAACAAGCACTACAGGAGGACAAAGGGGAACTCTCTTGATGACAAATATAAAGAAACATCATTGACAATAATAAGAATCATCCTTGAGCGAACATATGCATTAAAACATAAAGCATTCACTCAGGTCACTCTGCAGCTGTGTGGAAAACAGATGGTGTGAAACAATTATATTAAATTACAACATCCAAGTGTCATTAAAGTCATTTACCACTGCAATATGAGCTCCTAAAAGTAAAAAGGTCTGAAAATATAGAATAAATAAATGCATGAATCTCAGCTGCTTGTGCAGGCTTCATAAATTCCCCTTTCGCGCAATTCTAGCCGTCTGTTCCTCCGGTCCTTTCATCGGTGAAGGAATAAACACACACACACACACAGTATCAAACATAGGCCCTCGCTCGTTCTAGTCATCCCGCTTAGCTATGCTTTACAGGACTGACTGGAGGCTACCTGCCCGAGACACGGTATGCCCTTAAAAAGCTGCCCTCCATCAGCTTATCACTTTGCTTTCATTACCTTCCCTGTTTCCTTGCTTCCTCGCGTTATGTAAGGGGGGGTAAGACAGAGAGATTTGATTGTACTTTCCCTGCTAATTTGTCTAATATCACCATTGTAATTTGGGGCCGCAAGTCTAGGCCATCTATCAGCGGTGCAGATAAATGGTGCAGCGTACGGTTTTGAGCGCTAACAGTAGTGCTCTAGCACTTCTAGCGAATATTAGCTCTCAGGTTCCCCTAATGAAAAAAAGGTATGGGGGGGGGGGGTTCACCGACCGTGTTTGTGAAATGAATAATTGTGCAAGTGGGGTGTGAATCTTGAGAAACCTATGCCACTAACCGTGGAGCTTCAGAATCTATTTAGGAAGACAGCCAGCTTGCATCGTTCTGGTTGGTCTGGTTCAATCAGAATAAACAACGATCTCTCTTCAATGGAATCACTTTAATTGGACGGAGAGCAAGACAGACAATGGTCTTACGCTTCCCCTTTTTGTCATTTTGCTTCCCTGCCTTCTGATCTGTCTGAGTGTGCAATATATTACATCATGGATGCTTAAGCCCCTGGGTTACAGTCACAAAGGTTAAGAGATTGAGCAACTGAACTTCAGAGAAACTGCAATGCCTACGCGAGCCATGTCTAAGCTAAAACGACAAAAGAGATTATTACTAGAGAGTGCTGACACTTGAGAGGCTGGCAATATACAGTATCTCTATTTTCACAATATCAGCATGTTATTTTAATTACTTTTGTCACGGCAGTTGCTAAACGTGATATGGTATTCACTTGAACCGTTTAGGAAAACAAAAGCGAAGTGTGACAGCGATTATCATCATATTGCACATTTTCTGTTCTATTTACTGTTCAAAATTATTGTAATGATAATGACAGCCCGCCCCCAGTGACAATCACTACTGACAACAGATGTAGTGTATCGTTTTCAGGACCTTGCGCACATTTCTGTACAGCGGTGCCCAGAACAAGCGACTTTTTCCCAGTGCTACCGTCTGGCAAACAAACATGTCAGGACAACAGTTCTGACCTTTCCCTCTCGCTCCAGTTCCTCTGCTTACAGCTGCGGTGCAGGCAATACCTTATCGCACCAGCAATTTCACTTGACCGTGGGCGCCCCAGACAACCACACAGAACAAGCTGCCTGATAAGATGGCTCTGGACCAACAAAAAAAAAAAAACTAAAGAAAAAAAAATGTGGGTCTGTATTGTGCACTGTGCTGGTTGGGGTGAGTGCCAATAAAAATGGGCATTGTTGGACTGGTAGATCTGAATTCCTTTGAACGCAGTCCAGAAAGATCCAGCATTGTAGACTGCTTGGCCACTGGCATAAGACCGGAGATAAAAGCATCTGAAGCAAGGCTTGGAACTCCAGTTCCTGCAATGCAGAGAGCCTCTCTAATGTGGAACTGACTTCATGATGAGGCAGGAACAACCACAAGGGAGAAGAAATTAAAAAAAAAAACATTGATGTGCAAGGCAGAGATTCGAAAAATTACTAAACTGTAAATTTAATAGGCTTGTAAAGAGAATACTTTTGTGAAATCGAACTTACATCAACTAGCTAGCTAATTCACTGGTAAAAAAAGTACAAAATGCCATAAAACAGCATGCAACAGGAAGCGTTACACCATGTGTTAGAAAACAAAATAACAAAAACACTCTACAGCATGAATATTAAGCCATTGACAACTCTGTCGGTGCATTTTAACATAGAGGGCGATCTTCATTAAAGTAATATGAGATATAACTACCACACAACAATGGAGTGGCTCCATCTTTCAACATTTTTCAATTGCGCTCTTAGCAGACTAGTTCCCCGATGAAAAAAAACAAACATTCAGCGATGAAGTATCCACTCTGTGTAGTGTAGTATGCACGGAGGAAGATTGCCAAGTGTTGAATAGGCCACAAAGAGCCAGCCTCTCATTCCCCAAACAGTGACGTTTGCGGTGCTTTAATTAAATTATATAACTGCACTGAATTAGGGAAGGATATGTTTAGCAGGCGATGGCAAACGGTGAATATATGGGCTTCTGTGGGCGTTGGGAGACAGAGGGGGCATACTGTGCAGTATGAAGCCGCTAAACTTCAAATGTCATCTGTCAAAAGGTGTCCCGACTCTATTATTACACTCCCACATGGTCTACCTGGGGGCCGGTTACTGTATACATAATGCACAAACACAACATACGGCTAGCCTTTCTGACAATAAAGAACTGAAGCTCAGTCAACACGGCACCTTTAATAAAAGGGCATCATGTGTTGGTTGAGATTAGGGATTCTTATCCTTGATGCCTCGTAACATCTTTAAGCCTATCGATTAACAAGTTACACCTCAATTGTGTGATAAATAATGCAGTGCAATATAATCTAAACACCCCACTATTTAGGGGGGTGATTATAGTGTGTTTCACAATATCCTAAACCGCGTGGTGTGCTAGAACCATAACACAGAAGGGGATTACAACCACGTCAAAGAGAGCTCTGACGGCTGCCAGCTTCATTTAGAGAGGATTCAGGAGAAAAGAAAATAATCAAGTCGAAATTAATGTCAGTCCTTTAAAAACCTTTCTTCCCGTAAATGATATTCCGCTGCATACAATGACGGTCTAAGTCAGTGTGGAAAACTCCATTATTCGCGCTCCAATTCAAAATCGAAATACCATGTAGATGAAATTTAGTAAGGCAGCTAAACAAAAACATTTCATCTATCAAGAGGCCAGAACCGTTTAAGATACTGAAGCCATATGGGAAAACATGAATCCGTCTGGGTCATGGAAAAGGCCACTCATTTCTAGACAAAGCATACGTCTTAGTTTACCTGCCAAAAATTATCATACGATATGATCTGGACAGTCTTTCAAAGACCTCTAGACTAATCTTCGTCTGCTGCGTCACAGCTGAACCCACACACCTGGAGCCTCATTTATAAACGCTGCGTACGTAGAAAAGACTACACTGTAAATGATTGCTGTCAATTTACAGCAAGATTTGAACAGTATTAAACTGTTATTTTTGAATACAGTGCTTTACTGTTAATACCAACAAAAATATGTTAAATTACGCACCACTGACATTTTTTTTTTAAAGGAAATTTAATGTATTCCTAAAATACAGCACTTTACTGCTAATCAACCAACAAGTATCTTAGGTAACGGTATCATGCAGTATTTTTGGCATTTTGGGAAAATACATTTCAGCTGATCTGCACATGTGAAGTTGGATCCGTTGTTTTCTTCATCCATCCCCAACTTACTATGTTTTGGGTGAGCGGCAATTTTATTTATTCATAAATCGGTGCAAAGTCTATCAGTGATCAGTGCATTGCGGAATATGTGCATGCCATGATTGAAGAATTAGCTTAGAACTAGCTAGGAATTCGCACACAAGGCTCATTTTAATTTTTGCCAGTGTATTAATGAAGCACAATGAAAGTCTTCAGTGCATTCTAGTTATTGTGTGGTAAGGCAAGGTCATTTTCAAGATAATTGTTGGATCAGCAATTAAGTGCTGAATAAGATTTGCTTTGCTGTAACTTACTGCTTTATCAAATCTGTATACATGGGGTTGTTTTTCTCAAACTTGTATGAATTACATTGGCATGACATTAGTTGAAATATTAAGTGCTTTGTGCATCATTTAAATCAGACTGTTCAGTTAGGGTAATTTTTGACATGTTTCTCTAACATTACAGACGCACCAGACTATTTTACCTCTGCACTACTGATCCCTGGTTAAAAGCTGCATAAATTATGCAATTTCTTCAATTGAACTGTTCTACTCTGGCCATCTAGTTTAGTTTTCTAAATAGTGTTTCATATTTTTCAATATTTATATTAGTATATTTATATTTATGTTAGTCAAAAATGGCGATATTGTTGATCATGTCTTAAGGTTAAGTGCCTTAACCGTTATTGCACTATTTTCAGAAAAAAAGTCAAAGACATTTTGAGAGAGACGGCTCTGGCTCAGGTTTTTGTTAACATGCAATTGTTTTTCATGTGCAGTTTCCAACTTTATATTTAAATAAAAAGTAAAGTGCAATAAGAAGCTTTGGATTTTTTCCTCTCACATTGCAATTACATGATTCAAAAATCTAAGATTTATCTCTGTTCTTCACTCACAAAGAACATTTTCATATGGTTTGCATTATGTGCATGTTGCCAGCTTTGGACAGAGATTTTGGGAAGAGTGACAAACAGTAAAATCTATCAGCCATTTTCTTCAGAATATTTATGTAAAAAAATAGGTTTATTAAAACGTATGTAAAAAAAAAATACAAAGAAATAAAACAAGTCAACTGTAAGATACTGAAAAAAACAGCTATATAATTAACTGTAAAATACTGTGAAAATAATCAAAAAACCAGTTCATACTGTATTTTATATTAACAGTACAATACCGTAAATCTTACTGACAGTAAAATAATTTTACAGTAACATAATGGCAACCCTGCTGCCAGTTGTTTACTGTTTTTTTTACAGGAAAATTCTTAACAGTGTACGTACTCCACTTTCTGCGCAATGTTCTGAATTTACAAAAAGTAAACTTGCCGTTAAGTCTCCCTATCATGTGTACATAGATTATGGAGGCAGATTATGGAGGCAGAAATGACAAACGGGAAACGGCAACGCCGATGGCAATGAATTAAACTAGTTAGTTATTAGATTGATAAGGCTGGCTAAATTTAATAATAATTGTAATAATTAGGCTAATTAAAACTTTCTTATAATAGGTTGTTCACAAGGTCGGGCAATCACGTTCGTGTACATTAGATAATCAATGATTCATAATGCAAAGCTGCACGGATTTTGTCTTATTTAGATTTTTTTCAGGTTGATTGACCATATATTATAAACAATAGTGCCATGTAGCCAAGTGTCACACGTTTATGGGACACGATCATCGAGATTTAGACACAGAGCAGAACTGGATGACCACAGTCTCCTCTGCAATCGCCGTCATCTAAAGTGATGGCAATCTTACTATACCTTACTTTATAAAGTTATTTCTGAGAGGATCTGCCAACGTTTTATAAATCTACAACCAGCGGTTTATAAATCAGAAATATTTTTGTGCATACACACTCTCTGCTCTGTGTTTCTTTCGTACACAACATTTTCAAGTGAATTCTAAGAGAAGAAGGAAACTGGTCAGGTTTTCCATATTGTGTAATATGTAATGTAGAAGAAGAACAATAGCAGCCAAGAGCAGAGGTCTCTGGCCACTGCACACAGAGTGCAGATTCAAAAAGGCCCGCAGGCCTCAAGGGCTGCGAGTGAAAAGGTCATTGAGAAAATTGGCATGCAGCTCTTTAGCATGCATTAGAATTGGGGTGGGAGCTGGCATTGGACAAAAAAACGCTTAGGCGAACAAGGCTTTGAAGCTGGAGCCTTTGAGTACACCGATTCAAGCCGTGATTATATCTGGTAGCGGAACATGACTGTGTGTGTGTCTGTGCGCGCGTGGGGGGGAGGGGGTGCTGGATTGGGTGGTACCTTCATAGTTGTGTTGGCTGGAGGAGGAGGGGGGGAATAATACACCTTTCTTTTACACATGAGGGCATTTTGCCAAAGCATGTTGGTGAACCAACATGCTTTTAGAGAGCGCAGTTTAGGGGAAATATTTCATCACGTCTTAAAGCGTGCCTTTATTTTTGTATTTTATTTATTAAGACCCTAACAAACAGGAAGAAAGGTAGCAACAATGATTCTCAGCCTCAAGAGGTAGAGAGAAGGGGGAGGGGGAGATAGAGAGAGAGAGAGGGGGGAGTCAAAAGAAAGAAAAGGAGCTATTTAGAGAGACAGCCTCGCGGCAGGAGCGAGAAATGCAAAGAGGAATGAACAGAACTGTCAACAGGGACACTCATGGCCTAAACGCAAGATAGATGCCGTGCCATGCAGACAAGCACGGCTTTTAAGAAGAAGAAGAAGAAAAATGGGCTCACCAAACAAAAAAACAACGCGATATTAAAATGGAATCACCCGAGGTTTACATTATGAGTAGTGGAATGTGGGGCTAGCCCACATTCCACTACTACAATCAGCTGCTGCTGTGATAAAAGCATTCACATCATCAGACAGCAGAGATATTAGACGCAAAATTAGTAAAACAGGTTGCCAGGGAAACGGTGCTGTGGAGCCTCGGTCTTAATCTTTCATCCATCAAAATATTGGCTTAAAAATGAGCCGCCGGCAGCATACTGCGTTAGGTCTCGGTTATGTGCCGACTGGATCCAAGTGTGGTTATCACAAGAATTTTGGAAAGGTATAAGATGGAGAGAGAGAAAAATAAAAATAAAAATAAAAAACAGGTGGATGAAGCAGAATTACTAGCCATTTTTTTCTCTACCGATGCATTCAACCATCTGATTTCACTGTATAGTTTCACTTACAGAGCTGTGGAGTAAAGATACTTACAACAGCCATGTCTGAATTCCTCAGTACGTACTACATACTTGTGCACAGTTTTTTAAATATTCAGTTAACCATTTGGGGTGTCAGTATTTGAGTACTTGAATCATTATTTGAGTATTTGTGCACATTTGAGTACTTGAATCATTATTTGAGTATTTGTGCATCATGGGTAGTCAGGAAGGAAGTATAGCATCTTAGCATCATGAATCTGGAGTTAATCATCCTTTAAAAAAAAAAGAAGAGATTTAGGTAAACATTCACAAAACACAGTAAATGACTAAAGCATTGTGGGAAAGGTAGGGTAGTTTAGGATTTAGATGTACATACCGACATTGTTTGAATACTAAAATATTGCTTATTAAAACTGCATTCTATCACATAGGGCTGTGCAAAAAAATTAAACTTTTTTTGACCAACGTATCAATACATACAAATTTTTAAATAATCACGCAAAAAATATACAGAACAAGAAAGGGAATATATATACAAGATGAAGGATATAATTCATCAATACATTATTCATGTTTTAAAAAGATTTAAAACCATGTGTAATGCAAATATTGTTCTAATAAATTGGGATGGAAATTTTGTAAATAGTTTTCACTCAATTTGTCAGCTGAGTTATCAATATAATGTGATGAACATATAGGACTACCCAGGTGGTGCACAGCAAGTTTGATTTTCAGCTCTATTTTACAATGTTCATGTAGATAATTGCAATGTATCGCAATACGTAGCATTTCGCAATGTATCGTGATACATATCGTATTGTGAGGTCCTTGCCAATACCCAGCCCTACTATCACATAATAGAGAATTCAAACTTGGGTACAGTTAATAATGTACTTGCTGGCTTTGTTTTTCCCCCAGAACTGTGCTGCTGAGCATTCCTTATGGTAATGTAATCAGTGGTCATTCAGTCACATACACTCCAAATAAAGCACACCAAGAAATTAACACAATAATCACATTGTCCAAAAGAATGGGACCAAAAGAATGGCACTCACAGAAGCCCACCGATGCTTTCACTTAATGACAATGATCTAGAAATCCCTCCCAATAACGGACAGGTTATACACCACGCTGGCCAACACATAACACGTAATACACCAAAGATCCGTCCTAGATGTCTGGCTTGCCAAGGAGTGTTATGGTCTCCCAGAAAACAGCCCTTAATAGCGCTGCGTTGGAAGCCCACAGGCGCAACGAGTGACGGCCCAATGTAGTAAATCTCACTATTGGTTCAAACGGGACTTGATGGGGAAGGGGTGGGTGGGGGGGGGACGTTAAGAGTGACGTCAGTAGCAACCGCAGCAGCTGATCAAAATACGCCAGTTCTCCGACGGTTCTCTGATTAATTAGCGAGGCTAGGGTGGGAGTATGGGGCGGGGTTGGGGGGAGGGTTGTTGTGAGACACAAAAGAAATGCTGGGAGTGGCACTTGTGGGTCTGTGTGTCTGTCCGGAGGGGGCGGGGGGAGGTCTCTCCTGAACGTCCCAGAGTTGTGATGTGGTTTGTGGGCTTCGCCATCGATGCAAAGAGGCAGGCAGGAGGGTGAGGGGTGGCGCTTGATGACACACTCAAGAGGCCTGCAGAGACCCGGTTGGCGGCTGCCAAGCGCTCACAGTGATTCGAGGTATGGGACATGAGTCAGCGACACAGAAAAATGACAGTTTGGTGTGTGTGTGTGTGTGTGTGTGTGTGTGTGTGTGTGTGTGTGTGTGTGTGTGTGTCTGGGGGGCCTGTCAGTCCATCAAAAACCCATCCTCTTTACTGTGCAACGCTCCCTAGGCTGGTCATCGAGCCACCGATTTACCATCCTCACGGCCCTCTAGCCCACACTGTGTGTGTTGCCCTGGTGACCACGCTTGAGCCCAGGTGGGAGTGAACACATGATACCATTACCTAACCATTTGGCATCATAAACCAAAAGCAAAAAAAAAGAGAAAATAAGACATTTAGTCCAAGGCTTAGAATGTCAATATGTTGACAATGTCAATATTTCTTTTTTTTTGTGCCTGGGAACCACACATTGCGATTGCTCATTTGTATTATAGCTGTGTACGTAACTCTTCTCTGGGGAACCCCCTCAGTTAGGTGAATGTGAAGGGAACACTGATTCCCAGAGCATAACAGCTAGAATAGCTGAACGTAACGTGGTGATGGTGAATTATTACAGCCTATTACATGGCTACGCTGTGTGGCTAACAGAAAACTAACAGGGCGACACGCCTCGTAGAGCTCCAGGTTAGCCAAAACGCTAACGCTCGCTGGAGTCTTCGCTGAGCCCTTCTCGGGCCGACTGACAGGCCCTGAAGAAGATATTTCCTTGGGAGCAGTGCTGAGGCCTGCCCACCCGACAAGCCCCTCCAGCCCGCCCGCCCGCCCTCCCTCCACGACGGCGTGACACAGGATTAGCTTTCATTAGAGAAGGCGCTGTAATCAGCTTTGGAGCGTAGCGGAGGCAGGACAATGGAAGAGGCTGAAAGGAGCTGGCGCGCTTGCCTGCACCCAAGGCGTTTTCACGACTGGGGAGCTGGGGGAGACCCGCAGGGCACACACACACATTAGTCTCCACATTGCTTCCAACAGGATGCAATGTGGAGACCAATGTGTGTGTAAGAAGTGTAAAAGTGTGCTAAAAAAAATAAAATAACAAATCCCCTACTTTGGTCTTTCAAAACGCAACCACTTCAAAAGAGGAATTTGAAATGAAGTTCTTAGGGTGCTCCACAAACAGAACATTTTCTCCCCCGTCTACAGCTGAACATCATCCCACATGAATTCCCAATGAAAGTCAACTGCTACAGACACAACCTGTCTTATTGAGTATGTGGTCATTTATACTGGGGAATACCTGGCCGACATTCTTCTTCTGCCAGTAGAGAGAGAGGTGTGGGTGTTTGAAATGCATCCAATGCGAGTCTGGCCCGACATGCGCACGCACACACACACACACACACCTACCTTTGTCTTCCGAGTTCTGCCGCTGCTCTCCGTCAGGCTGTCAACCGGTGCTCGTACCGGGAAGGGCCGACGACATGGCTCTTTTGAGAACATGTGTTGCCCACTAACCGCTCTACAAGGGAGCCCTGTTGGCGGCTGCTTTCCGATAGTGAGCAGTGGCGCGCAGGGCGGGGGGCTGGGCAAGGTGCAGATACGCTGCCTGGCAGTTTGGCAAGGCGTTTGGGTTCACGGGCGAGCACAACGGAATGAGAGCTCCAGAAAGCTTTTATTTTTTTGCAATTTTCGATTGAAGATAAGATAAAAGGTTTGAAGTAGTTCCATGTTCCTTATATTGATATGGCTGATAGAAGACTGTCTTTTGCATTTGCATGAGGCTGACAAAAGAAGACTTTTATAAATAGTACCGTAATAGGTGACGGGATTCTGTGTGTCCAGGCTTGTGTCAAGCTGATGTTGGCATCTTGCAGCGCACTAGCAGATAACCTTGGTTGTTTTTAGTACATACTGTATATTTTCTATCTTAATACAACTCATTACAAGACTGATTATTCACTCATTACAAGATTTATCTGCATGATAAGTTGTCCTGAAGGGAGAGTTAATTTCATTTTGTGTGTTCATTTTATTTGCCCAGGAAAGGCAATATTCATATCATGCAAATTATATAAATTATCTGAGATTTGGGTAAGGTTGATGGAAACAAAAGAAAAACCCCTTGAATCTATACAAGACATTGAGATGTCCCGGCAACTATATAAATCGGCCTCCGTTTGTTTTCTGCACTCATTCACAGCTTGCCTCTGAGATAATATGCCACAACAGGCGTGATCGCACCTCTCAAGGAGGGCCCGTTGGCAGCGAAATGTTGGCATTTCCAGAATGCAATTACTAGACGCACACAGAGAGGATGAGGCATGCTATATTTGCACTCGCACTTAGCAAGCGTGGTATAGCAGGCATGAGTGCTGACCCACATAAGCTGGCCTCTGACCTTTTGACAATCTTTACTAGCCCACTATGAGAATGGCACTGATCCAACGTCGCCGCGAGTGTGTTGAAACAAACTGCCAACGCTCATCCCGCAAGACTAACCCGCTCCATCCTACACCAGTTATCGCTAAGACTTTGTAGCAGTGGTTCCCAAACTTCTTTGACCCATGCCCCTTCCGAAGAAGTTGTTCAGAGCTCGCAAACCTCCCCTCAAACACACCAAGTAGCTCACATGAACATTGGCCACGATTCAAGTGTAAAAAAAAAAACTGGACATACAGTATGTACACAAGCATATAAATAGAAAAGACATAAAGAGATAACAAAACTACATTAAAAATAATAGCAAAAAGTTCTTTCAAAATCTTCTAACCATCTAGTGGAGGTGGGGAAGCGCCGTCACAGGGGTTAAAAGAGGGTCAGGACAGAGCAATCTACAGATTTCATTTGTGTTGTCCAACTCCATTCTAATTATAACGCCAGCTGCTCACAGAACACCACAACAAGCTGCAAACCCTGCAAATATTCTGCCTGCTATAGCGATGCAGGGCAGGCGGCAGGCACCCGCCTTGGCAGGCGAGCGGTGGTTGTTGCAGTGGACAGGTGGCGAGGCGGTGGGGAAGCTCCGCCTCCGCCCCTACCCCTCTCCTGCCAGGACAGCGAGGCCCCTGCGAGTCTCCTTCCTCCCCCACCCTTTTCGCCGTCCAAACCCATGGTGCAAACCCACCCATTAAGAACTCCCCCTCTCCTGTATGTAGGCCAGCAAGGTGTGGGCGTGGTAGTACCTCCTGCCGCCAGCAGGGCGACCTGCCTGCCAGCCAAATAAAGATCAGAGAGAGAGTCTGGAGCAGAACAAAAGGTAGCTGCTAGTAGACAGGAATTCTGATTCAGCACAGAACAAAATACACACACACACACACACACACGGCCTGAAGGAGACCTATATATTAGAAGAGAATATGACAGGGCTCCTGAAGTCCCCAAGCTATTATGCAACACTTCTAGGCTAAAAGTGACGTGTGGCGTAAATCATCCTTTCCCACCGCCTCGCCTGACCTCCATTTTGCAGAAAAGGCAAAAAAACCAAAAACTATTCACCAGCGTGTTATGCCGGAGATACCATCTGTGTCGGCTTTATGAGCGGCAGAGAGATTAAAAATAAAGAATTTAAAAAGAAGGTGGCTCGAGCGTCATATTCAAAAAGCTTTTCTCGGGTCCTTGTCCAGGCTGGCCGGGAGGGGGGGGGGGGGGGTGGGCCTGTCGCAAGGCGCGCTGTACCTCCCGCGAAACATCG
>JAODLI010013882.1:0-24483 GCA_027575585.1 Percopsis omiscomaycus | reverse complement strand
CACAAGGAAACACTCGTGAGTGTGTGAATGAAAGAGGAAAGTCACAGAAAGCCTCTGCAGGAGGAAGCTGTGGCTCATGTCACGGCAGGAGAGAATGACACAGAACTGCGATGGATGTCCCATGTCTGCAACAGCAGATATGGGATGATGGACTTTTAAGTGCTTGGGAAATTCCCCTCTGTGCCTCGTTTTTTAGAAAATAAGCGTGTTAGCATGATTATGATGCTAACGCTAGCATCCCCATCATTGACGGGCTGATAGGAATTACATGTATCCAGAGCACACGGTGACTTATACTAACCTTGAGCTCTATTACAGTCATTGGCACATTGATTCATACCGTCCGCCACAATTCCGGTCATTAATACCAATGAGTATACATTGTCCAATGTATACTTTCTTTTAGATGGTAGATTCACTCAATGACACCTTTAATGCCACCTCATCAGCACTATATTAAAAGCAATAGTGTGGCTAACACGTGTGTTATACATGCAAACAAACATAGGTGGTTGCGCTCAAACTTGGACAGTGTCACACACATGGATGCACATAATGAAACTTTAAACGCAGAGCCGTGCACCGATGTATTTGTACACACACACACACAAAGGCTTTTGACAGACACCCTAATGGGATTCTGATTAAAATGTAATTTCTTTCTGCATCAATGGAGTGCCGGAATTATAACACACACACACAAACACACACACACCATTCTTAAACAATCATGCATGCACACAAACATTTACATCTTAAAGAGGAAATGCTGTAAGAAGACGCACGGCTGCCTGAACACACGACCAACACAAAAAGAATCTTGGGAAATTAGGAAAGTAACTATGGAAACGTTATTTCCGCAGGTCCGCAAGTACCTCCTGATGCTGGACGTCCGGAAGGACCACGTGAAGTTCTGGAGGCCCCAGGTGCTGCTGATGGTGTCCAACCCTCGCAGCAGTGTGGGCCTCATCAGCTTCATCAACGACGTGAAGAAGAGCGGCCTGTACGTGCTGGGGCACGTTCAGCTAGGAGATCTCAGTAAGCACTTCTGGGAATTGGAATACTAATGTGTCATTGAACCCTGGTTGTTAATCCGCCAGTGCTCTGGGTTTTTTATAGGCAGCGGATGCCGACATTGGTAACGCTATTTAGCTGCTTAGTACTTGGATTGGCCAATATGTTGCATCATGTATTCAAATATGCGGATTAACTAGGGGTCTCTCACACTCCAGTGCCTTTTAGCCTGCAAGGCTAACCTTAGTCTATATCTTAACCTAAGTAAGATCAGTAGTTTTATTCATGCCTAATCTTAACCATCAGAACCACACTGCCCATTCTGACCATAAAGCTTAAAAGGCTTTGACATTACCCTATTGTTGTCTCTGGGGTTACGTCAGCTTTCCCGCAGGTCTATCTAAGCGTCTATCTAGAGCCACAAGGCGCTTCCACAAACTTGTTTCACATACTTTTTAGCTCTCCTGATCACGAATAAGTGCATCTTGGAAGTGTAAAATCGGCCCTCTTTAAACTTAACCCAACCTCATTGTCTTAAATTGATACATTTCTACCACTGGCTTTTGTTAAAATCAGTAAACCAAATTGGTAGAAATAAAATGTAGTATATTTCTGTAGATGTGTAACTAATTCATGGCTGTAATATTAAAGCTACACAGAAGATCTGAAATGTATCAACAAATTGGAGCACACAGCAGCTAAATTGCGGGCAGCTGAGTATCCACAATTTATTAAATTTACTAAAATTACTCATTATAAATATTTAAAAAAATTCGTACATATATACTGTATTAGTGGTGGTATGAATTGACTCTTGTTTCTAGAAAAATTTGATATGTGATGGCTGTATGTTTCTTGCATAAAGTAAATGCATACATTCTGAACATGTGTAAACATGTTGATTTTAGATCTTTGCAATATATAAAAAAATATTTTAAATTCTAGGCTTTCTAAGGTTTCAATTAAACCTGACATATCAAGTATCAATTGTCAAACTAATTAATAAATTCTGCCTGACCAGATAAATTAAACATTCTCTGAGAATAGTGGTTTATTTTATGCCTGAAATAAGGCAACTGCTGTCTTAAGCAATGGGTTCAATTACCACTGAATACATGCAGCGGTTCATTAGAGACTTTAACTCGTCTAGCTGGTGTTTGTTTGGTTCCTTAACACAAAGGAATATTTCCTGAGAACGGCCTTCTACAAGAAGAAGTCCCTTCATTGACAGAGCTGCCCCGTGCGTTTCCTTTGAAGCTAGTGGATGGGGACAGACATCGGCCCATTGCATTGTTCTCTACATACATATTGATGTTTGTTTTTTGTGATGATTGATTGCCTGCCTCGCTTTGTCGGCCTCCCTCTATCTCTCTCCACGCCTCGCCTTTTGCCTCTGCCGTCATTTTTTACAACGCTCGCCTCCCCCCTCTCTCTCCACGTTGAGTCATGCCTCCCCATTTTCATTCCTCTGAATGGAGCTGCACAGTGTAGGCAGACAGGTGCTCTTTGAGAATGGGTCTTGATGCAACATGAACTAGTTTCACGGTGGGACTTCCAAAATAGAAGTAAATCAAAAATCCCCAAGCAAGCATGAAGTCCGAAGCACCTTGTCTGCTGTGAAGTGTTAATTAGCCTTTATTTGCCCAATTTGTCAACATATGACTATTATTAAAAATAATAATTGTGCATTGTAAAAAAACAAATATAAAACCCATTGGGCATTGTTGTTTTAATAAAGGAAAAGGCTGTTAAACACTTTACAGCAGAGTGCCTTGGACTTTATTTTTGCTTCATGTCCGAATGACTGCGTTTTTTTGTTGTTGTTCTCTACTCGCTGTTAAGCTCGCTGGAAACTGCTTTGTGATAGTAAATGTGCTTCTTGCACTGTGCTGCACACTCGCCCCGGTGTCTTCGTTCCTGCATCTGCACTCTACAACTCAACTTCATTACAGCAGAGGAAAGATGTTGGACTTTGTCCCCGCTGTGTACTGTATTTTTCAGACAGCAGACTGGAATAAAGTCATTATTTTTTACTAGCTTAATACACTTGCACTTAATATTTGTCCTATTTAATTCAATTTCATGTTCGTGTTGCGTTGTTTTTATAGTGTTTGCTCTTGACTGGGTTGCAGTTTAGATGAACCCCAGCACTTCTGTTCACCTGTGTGTTTTGACCACTTAGAATGTCAATGTGTAATTGACTGCTAATCGGTGCACACTGCTGGACTGTCCAGACCTGAGTCAATTCAGGCCTGAGTCAGCTGGTCGACTTGTGCAAAACATTACAGAAAATAACCTTTTGGACTGGTTTGGACAGATGCTTGTCTTTCAGGGCTTCTGTAGATTTACCTGGGAGTGTCTTTTGTATTTCCTCCTCCAATGAGTGGAGTTCATGGTTATTTCCCCTGTGTCTCATGTTTGCTTTCTCCATTCTGTCTTCTGTCGGTAATATTTCCCCCCTTTCTCCCCCACACACAGACACCCTGCCCTCAGACCCCCTCCAGTCCCAGTACGACTCCTGGCTGTCTCTGGTGGACCACCTGAACATCAAGGCCTTCGTCAACCTCACCCTGGCTGACTCGATACGCCACGGGGTCCAGCACTTGCTCTTCATCTCTGGACTGGGTCAGTGCCTTCGTAGTCCATTAGAACAAATGAAAAAATTGATAAGATGAGGCATTTTTTCTTTAAAAAAATGTATCCCATTTATTCATTTATTCATTTTCATAAAGGCAAGTTTTCATTTCAAATAGTTTTCTCATACTTACTGTCGTTTTTGTCTTAATTTTAACTTTTTGAAAGCCATCCAAAAATGTAGGAAAACTCATTATTATCTCAGTTATTTGTCTCCAACATTGACCATGACTCTGTTGTCTCCCCCTCTCATAACTCTTTGGCTTTCCTCCCAGTGCACTCATCCACCTTTCCTTTCTTAAAATGAATCAGATAAAAACATCTGCACTTTTGCAGCCCCCTGCTTAAGCACTCAGGAAATTCAATGTTAGTACGGAAGAGATGAGTTGTATTAAATGAAAACGATCTGTTACTTATCTCGTTTGTCTTCCTCTATTCTCCTCTTTCCTCTCAGGTGGGATGCGTCCCAACACCCTAGTCCTGGGTTTCTATGACGACTGTCCTCCCGAGGACAAGCTGGTAGACCCTTCACTGAGCATCAGTAGGTCCACAGACCCCTCCAGCTCCTCTCAGGATCCGGAGCAACAGAGTCCCCTGTTCCACTTCGCCGCACTGCGGTCTGGAGACAGTCGGAGGAGTCCGGCGACGGCGGTCTGGAGACAGTCGGAGGAGTCCGGCGACGGCAAAGCCTTCGGACCGCAGGAGTACGTGGCGGTCATCGCGGACGCCATCAAGATGCTGAAGAACGTGGCGCTGGCCCGCTACTTCCACCAGTTTGACCGCGCCAAGGCCCTGTCCCCGCACGGCAGGGCGCCCGTGTACGTGGACGTCTGGCCGGTCAATCTCCTGCGCCCCGACAGCAGCAGCTACGTCGACACCTGCTCCCTCTTCCTGCTGCAGTTGGCCTGCATCCTCAACATGGTCCGCGACTGGCGCAAAGCCAGGCTCCGCCTCTTCCTGTGCGTGGAGGAAGGGCGCAGTCTCAAGGGCTCGGAGAAGAAGCTAGGCCAGCTGCTGAAAGACTTGCGTATTAAAGCCAACATCTACCCCGTGCCCTGGGACGAACAGGTGGCTCTCCACTGGCAGCGGCAAGGTACGACGCGACCCCCGAGAGAAGAAGAGGAGGAGAACGATGAGGATTATGTTAACAGCTTCCCCAGCAACACTACGCGCCTCTCTGACGAGTACCTGTCAGCCGTCAACAAGCTGATCCTGGAGCAGGTCGTCACACCGCCTGCCGTGCGCTTCCTGTATTTGCCCCGCCCCCCGGCCGACACATGCCGCTACGCCGCCTACCTACACCACCTGGACCTCCTGACACAGAACCTGGGCCCCACGCTGCTCATTCACGGGGTCACCCCTGTCATCACCACTGACCTCTGAACTGCCATCTTCCTGGTTCAAGTACATGCACGTTTTCCCTTTGAAAAAAAAAAATATATATATTTGTGATTACTTATTTGTCATCTATTTCTTACTAGGTACTGACCCGGGGTAACCTCCACAGGTACTAATGACTGCCTAATCCTTACCTACAGAAGGAATACATTTAATATGCATTAAGGTGCCTTGTAAGCTAGGATACATTCTGTACGGCTGGACTATTTAAAGATTATCAAAATGTTTTTATATAAATATTTAATGGTTGCAGGTAGATGTTTATCTTTTGGCCAAAAGCACTTTTCTTCTTTCTCTGCCAAAATGCAATTCCACTTCTTTCCAAAGCAATCTCTGAAGAATTCCTCAACAAAACTACAATTGTGATCCATTTTTAAACTAAACACTTTTGGTTTCAAAGCTTTTAAAGTTGTATTTTGATCACTTTCACAGCTGCTGATCATACAGTAGGTGTGCATTTTTTCAATCGGATAAGGGAATTAAATAATTAATATGTCCTAGATTTAGAAAACAATTCAGTAAATCCTTTGGTTTTATATGTTTCACTCCTGTTAGTTTGTGTTGCTTCAACTTGCTTGACCAATCAGAATACCAGTGTGCCTATTTGAAATACCCAGATTTTTGCTCAAATCATTTGTTTAATAATTCACAAATATGCTTTTACAGAGAGATCATTATTTTCGAAGTTATTTTAGGACTAAACATGTTTCCATTAATTCAGAACAAATCAAATAGATTAATAAATAGAACAAAGATGAGTTCCTTAAACGCATTAAAAATGTATGTTCTCATGCGAGTCCTAATGTATTGAGGTACTGTACAATAACAAGGTGCTTTGGTCCAACTCCTTATACTTAACTACATGCTGCTCTACTTGAAGTGGGAAAGAGTCATGCCATTCCATGCCATGTAGCTCTTTGTGGAGAGAACATCTAATGTTGTGCTGATCGGACCAATGTCATATTGAATAATGTGAGCTTACACTCCTATTGTATACAACTAAACACTAGAGGCCTTAGTATGTAACGTATGTACATTTGTCTTTTTTTTGTCGTTCTTTTAATTCACAAGGTGCATAAACATATGTGTAAAAGAACTGCATGGCTGGAAAAAAATAAACAATTTTGTGTGTCCTCAAAATGTTTCTCTCAAATATTGTCCACAAAAGCCAGACCAAAACACTGATTGTTCCCAGACTTTCTACCATTTAGACCACAGAGTGCATTTCGGGAGCAGCTATGTGTTCTCAGTACTTGTTTGTAATAAACCTTGGAAATGGGAGGTGAGATAGCATACTGGCAGAGAGATACTAGAGAGTGCCAGCCAGCCAAATTACCCTGCCTCAGTGTCACCCTCACTGCCAACTAGCCAGAAATGGATTCCATCTCTTCTCCGAGGTGAGGGACAGCCTGGAGAAATAAGCCTCGAGAAACATTGATGTCGGTTCAGGAATAAGGAGGCTAACATTTATCAGTGAGGGAGAGAGAGACCCTGGGTTTTGATAGGGCTTGATAAGGTTGGTTTGATTTTGCCTGGACAGAGGAGACTGGGGGACTGGTCGGCGTAGAAAGTCCCATAATAGAGTCTGTGTGTTTGCCTGACTATCTATAAGGAGAAAAACCTCTGGCTCGGATGTACAAGAAAGAAGGCTTGGTAATGGTAGGGGGTGGAGCTGCAACCAAAATAGGGTCCCATATGGGTTACTCAAGAGTTTTGTGTGTTTGAGATCAAGACCACCTGGTTGTGTGCATGGCTGCTTCAATGCACGGGTTTACAGGGGCTTCAGCCCCGGGCCTACGAGGATCAGGGGCCTATCACGAGCAAATACATTTTAAAAAATTTATATCGCATTGTTTTGTAATTTTTCTAATTTCCTGTCCCATTACTTTTTATTTATGTTTGTGGCTGACGAGTGGTTGGATTTAAAAGTGACCCACGTGGCCACCCATGAAACAGGCACAACACAATGTAGAGTGTATTTTTGTGACAAGTATAGTTAGATCATGACCTAAAGACATGGGCGTAGGAGCCATTATATATGGTACCTATTGTTGAGAAACAATAGGTTTTTAGTTGGCCTAAAAAGCTGCTCAGCCCCAGGGCCTTTAGGCAGGTTAAGGCGGGGCTGGTTGTGTGTATGTTTGTAATGATTTACATTTTAGGGAAGGGGAGGAATAAAATGTTGTGGCATGTAAGTAATTGAAAATCGAATGAAATTGTTTCCTCAAAACCGAAATTCATACAAAAAAAAACACCTCGTCATATATCTCATACATATTTTTAAGAGAGGTGGAGGAGTAGAATGGGGGGATCAGTGTAGAGAGAAGATATCCTAGTGGGATTTGGCCATACTGAGACCTTGCCTGGATTGGTAGTCAAGGCTGTGTGTGAGACCACAACCCAATAGACCCATGGCTCTAACATTTTAGTTGTACTATGCTTCTATTGAATTATATACACTGAACATTTTGCACTCACTCCCTATTCCCTTCGACTAAAACGTTCAGACATTGTGCGAAAGGCTATACTGATCTGAGAAAATTGCTGAGTGCCACAAAAAGCCAATAGCAGGTAGTCTTTACTATTGAAATGGCAAGAAGGGACACTCTCCCATGCTCTGAAGTCGCGTCTACCGTGTTATCTGAAAGCAGGGTGACATTATGATGGCACGGCTTCACATTTATATGCTTGTGTGTGAAGACATTTTACAATTCCCACGTCTATTTTTCATGCAAAAGAAGACACAGATGTCATATCAACCTAGAAAAGGCTGGCAAATGTATTTTTCATCATACCAGTTATATAGCAGAAGCATCCTCTTAAATACAAGGTGGACAATTTATTTCAGAAGCATTTTTTGTTATATTTCTTGAAATTCTCTTCACATCCCAATAGCAGTGAATAAATGAAATGGTCTGACAGTAATATGAAAAAAATGTGTCATCTGTGGCAGTCGCAGGACTGTAAAAAGCACATCCAATCATTTCATTGGCCCGAATGAAATGATTGGATGGCCTACCTGCCTGTCTACCTGCATACTTGCCCTCCGCCCATGCACTCCACCCGTGCACTTATTGCGCGTGACCGGATTCCACAAGGCTAGGCCATAGGGCTAAGCAGGCAGACATATAGCTAAAGCTAGCGAGCCACTCACACAATGGCAGAGAAAGTGCAGCGTATGTCTATAACTGCTTGCACTCGCAAAATAAGGACAGAATTAGAGAAAGCTACGACCAAAAACAGGTTGGATAATGCGAGAAGTCAATCCAGTGCGAACATCGACGTGGCTTTCCATGACAATAATGACAAATAATGTCCCACAATAGCCTACTGTAGGTCATGTATGACATTGAAACATGTTATGATGTTACTGCATAAAATGTAGCCAATCTGTTTGTTATCAGTCTTTGACAGTAATGTGGGTTTTCTTTTGAAATGCTGTAATTACTGTCAGATATTTTATTATGATGTTCTTTCTAAAGGACAATCGTTGCCAAACAGTAGAAACCCATATGATGCCACATGCACAGCCTGACCTGTGTTTATAATTAAGAGCCTGGACATGCCTTTTCTTACAATTATGTCATTTAGCAGACGCTTTTATCCAAAGTGACTTACAATTACATGGTGCTATTACATGGAGCAGGTAGAGGTTAGGCATCTTGCTCAGGATGCTTACAGGTAGGCCAACTTTGGGGCTCAAACCCACGACCTTCCGGCTGGGAATCCAACACCTAGACCACTAGACTATCCTGCCTCCTTTTCTTCCTTTGTGTATATATGTTATTTATGGTAATTATATAATGTATATAACTGATATACAGTAGGTTATAATATTTCTGCAATGTGTTTAATGGTGTCAAACACATTTTTGCAGCATGTAAAGAGATAATAAATGAAACGCTTGATTTTTTATGCTGTACTGTAAGTAATTTTCTAAATTTTATTCAAACAAGTTAGAACAGGAGGGCCCGGTGGGGAAGCATCTGCTGATGTCAAGTGGAGGATACCAAAGATCAGGCTTCGGTAACCAGCTGTGTCACTGATGGGAACAGAAAAAATCACCAGATAACTAGGTAGGTAGTGGGTACTACAGCTGTTTTGTCATTAAGGATGAAATGCGCTGATAATTGAAAATATACATTCAAAACAAACTTTGGCTGTGTAGTATCGCTTGTTAATCTTCTCAGCTTTGCCTGATATCTAACGTTAGTGCAGCCTACTGTTGCTAGCCAGCCAGCAATAAGTTAATAGTAGCTACTGCATCAAATTCCATTTTCAATCCAATTTCCCAATACTAACATGCTAGCTTGACAGCTATGAGTACTAACAATAGCCATGTCCGTTGTTTACGTTCATTGTAATAATGTTAGGTATTTTCTGGGATTTTTTCGGTTGTGTTCTTTTAAAATCTATCTTACTTTTTCTGGTTTCTCCCAGTTCGTCCACTCTACCTTTAATGAGTGTATGTATGTGTGTGTCTTTCCATGTTTCCCAGCCAGTGTGATCTTCATGGTTAAAGTCCTACAATGCATTTTATCTTGTTTGCATGCTAAAGCTGCACCACATCCAAGGAGAGTATAGCATAGCAAGTCACCCAGTGCCCTGCATAAAACGAAACATACGACAAACAAACATATTAGCGGTATACAGCAGTCAATAGCCAGCTGGCCTAATGGCTGTTCTGCACGGCATGTGCGGGTCACTGACAATTTGACACCTGCGTGTGTTCTGGGATGTGTGAGCTGTCATCAGTGGTCACCTACAGTACACACACACCCACACACGCAGTACATATGAATGTATTTTTGTGAGCAGATGCGCAGGTGACGATAATTGTGGTCTTTTGTTTGTTTGAGTCTACGCGGCGTAAATGCTTGTTTTGGTTACCAGCGGGGCGGAGTTGCGTTTTGCAATTTGAGTTAGAAGTGAGAGATTGAGCAGAAATACATTTGTACGGATTTTAGACCAATCGTGCATGTGGCTCTCTTTAGCCTTTAGTACAGGCTTCAGCCTAGTCTCTGTCTCTCTCTCTCTCTCTCTCTCTCTCTCTCTCTCTCTCTCTCTGTGTCACACGCATTGTATGCACATTGATTGGCCTGTCTGCTTGTTTGCGAAAATCACAGTTAATGAGTGTGCAGGGTGTAATTAACACAGAGAGAGAGAGAGAGAGAGAGAGAGAGAGAGAAACTGTCTCTACATCCTCATCCTCATCCCACACACCTTACACCACGCGTCTAAGAGACACATCAAAGTGGTGTGTACACACACACACACACACGCATGTACGCGCACACACAAGTTGGCATGGTTTCACAGCGCTAGCAGTGTGCCGAGGCACGCTGTGCTCCACCGTGATGGTGGGGCCACAGGTGGCATTGTAGCCCTTATTTCTCATTCGGTTTTATGTATGAAATGTGTAACAGTCTAATATTCAGTCCTGTCTGCGAATAAGGTGAAGTGGATCAGGTGCACGAAGACGGAAGCCTACTGCTCCGATGTCATTACTTTTCCACCCCCCTCCGTCCCACAGTGCATCTGCCAACATCTGCTCTTGTCGGCTGCAGACAAAGAAGAAGGTGAAGCAATGCGCTGTGGGAAGGGACAGTAGAATCATATCTAACTAGACCAGGTCTACTGACTGAGCTTGCTTGATATTTTGTGATGAAACCCCCCACAGTTGTGTGGAATGTGTCCCTCCGTTGTTGAAGGAAGAATGTGGCATGACCCTGTCCTGGGTTCATGTGTAGCAGTAGTTTTCTCTAGTGTCTGTAGTTGAGTAAAACTTCTTCATGCTATGAGTGGAATTATTGTTTGTTGATTGATGAAGGCCATTCTGTAAGTCGTATATATTTATAAATAGAGAAACTGGAAGGAGTGGAAATGAATTGAAATGATTACTGTGTTAAAATATAACTAAGCCAACGCAGGTTGTCTAAACGTACTGTGTGGGTGAGTGCAATCTACAGTACAAAAGCCCCTTTCCCTCCATTGCTTTCATTTTGACATCTGTTTCCACCACTTTCTCCGTCTCTCGTCCGCTTGCTCCATATAGAGTATCTACCAAAGCTGCCCACCTTCTCTCTGCCATGTATCACCTTATTTTTATCATGTTTCAGCCTGTTGCCTCTGTCTTTTCTCAGTTGCATTTTTAAGATATCATTGTGCCAACACTGAATGGTAGCAAACTGAATGGTATAAATCAGTAGAGGAGATGTGTATAAATGTTTTTAAATGCATAAACACAAAAACATCTCCGGCCGGTGTCACTGCTGTCGGCGACAGGCTCAGGCATCTAGGCCTCAACACCAGCCTGTGCAGCTGAATCCTGGACTGGCAGACCCCAGGTCCCACAGAACGGAGGTAAGAGCCCTGGCATCCTGGTTCCAGGACAACAACTTCCTCCTCAACACCAGCAAGACCACGGAGCTGATAGTGGACAAAGGCAAGCAGCAGGGGGGAGGCCACAGCCCCGTCCACATTGATCAGGCTCCAGTGGAGAGAGTCAGCCTCTTCAGGTTCTTGGGAGTCAACGTCACTGACCTGGTCACACCACAGCAACCACATGTGCTAGGCAGCGGCTCTTCTATCTTTGTCACCTGAGGAGGTTTGGCATGGGCTCTACAGGTGAACGTCTACAGGTGAACCATCGAGAGTATGCTGGCTGGCAACATCACAGCCTGGTTGGGAGCCGGTCCGCCCTCGACAGCAAGGCTTTGCAGAGGGTGGTGAGAACTGCTCAGCGCATCACCAGGACTGAGCTGTCAGCCATGCAGGACCTCTACACCCAGAGGTGTAGGAAGAAGGCCCTAAAGATCATCACGGACCAGAACCCACGTCACATTTTACCCTGCTACCGTTTAGCAAACAATACAGAAGTTTTTGGACCAGAACCAGCAGGTTCCGAGGCAAGCATTTTACTACCATTCATTGCTTCTGCTCTGTCTGTGTGTGTGTGTGTGTGTGTGACTAATAAAAGATTGAATCTTGATAAGTACAAAATATGGAGCACCAGGAGTGGATCTGGAGTCACAGTTGCTCTAGAAAGAGGACAAGCACTGGACAATAATTATATATTTACATGTTTGTTTGTTTTTTATCAGAAACGTGTTGTAATTGAAATCCCTTGATCCACTTTGATTCATGAAATTCTTGAAAAATGTCTTTCAACTCCTAATGCTTAAATGCCCTTGAGAGAACTGTTATCTGTAACTAATAACTGTAACTAACTTAAACTACACTTCAGAGCAATCATTGTACAGTACAAATGTTATAAACTGCAGAGTTTTATACAAGGTGTGAAGAGATAGAATTCTAGTCGCTGAAATTAACATCGATGGATTTATAAATAGATTAAATCTAAAGGTCCTATATATTCCAATTTCATATTGGACTTTCTCTCCGTTTGAGCTTTCAGTTAGTGTTGCACTTTTTTAACTCACTAGGTGTTGGAGAATAGGTCAGAGGTGATTTATTAAAATCCAGGAATGATGTCACATCTGGAGCCAAACCTGACTGGCGAATTAGTCCCGCCCTTTGAAGTCCCTTCAGACAACTCAACTGGAAAGTTTCGATTTTTACCACGTGTATTCCCAGTGGGAATGTTCACCCTGGAAGAAGGCAGTTCCTATTATGGCCTACTAGCAGTCTGCATAGGCCATAATATAGCTAACATGATCAAGAAGCTTTAATCATTACTGTCAATTATCCTCCCTTTTCTATTTGCTTCATTCTCAACAAAGAGAAGATGTGAGCCGCAATATGTCTATCAGAGTCATTATCTGATCGCCCGCTCCCTCGACTCAGGCCTGTGCCTCGTCCGCTCCAGCCACAGATGTAATTACAGCTTTTGGGTGATGACGATAAAATCTTTGTGCTTCTGTCGAGTG
Source organism: Percopsis omiscomaycus (assembly GCA_027575585.1). Lineage (NCBI taxonomy): Eukaryota > Metazoa > Chordata > Actinopteri > Percopsiformes > Percopsidae > Percopsis > Percopsis omiscomaycus. Next base: position 11,548 of record JAODLI010013882.1, on the reverse strand, counting down.
ACTCCCATCATCCTTTTGTTGTCGTGGGAACAACATATCTTTTCTCTGGAGACGGTCAGAAACACAGAAATCACACAGGTGGAGTGAGATGGAGAGCAGACCACATTTGTGTGTGTGTGTGTGTGTGTGTGTGTGTTGTTTCAACTGTAATTAGTGCATTATGTTGTGAGTAAACTACCCAGGCTAGCCACGCAGAAAGAAAGGACATGTAATGGAGTGTTACCTGAAAGCACACCCACCAAGCTCAATTAACACCCCTTCGCCACCCACCACACACGCACACACGTTTACACAACACAAACAGGCTAACCGGTGTGAAATGGATTGACTCGGTTAAGTGAAAGCATGGTTGAGTGGTGATTAGTCATATTTTAGAGGTTGAAAAACAAGTTAAAGTGATGCAAATTAATGTGTAATTATATGCTAATATAAAAGTTTTACTGCAAAATGAGAAGGCCCCCACAGTGTACAGCCCTGCTCTAATACTGTTAGGGCTGTTCTGAGCTGTTTCACCACATGGTGTAGGAAGGTAATGCGTCACTCCACAATTATTACATACTACGTAAAACAACAAATTTGTGGACCACTCCAGTAGGGTTATGAGACACTGCAGCACCTTTAAAAGCAACACCAAAAAAAATATATAGACGTACTGTAGGTGTACACAGTATGTAACATACAATATGGCATAGTAATAAACTGAGCACCAAAAGAAGACTATAGAGACATTTTTTTCAACTTATACTAATCCAAATTGTCCAAGTTTGATTTCAATAGGGATAGAGAGAAAAAACAACACATTTCTGTGAGTTGAACTTGAGACAGAAGCAATCTCATGTTCTTCTGATACACTCCATTCCGACTAGTTGAACGGAAACGTCTCTCAAGAGTGTTTAGGTTCTACATGGTTCCCATTCAGAAAAGGCAAGGGTATGTTTGATTTCAAGGGATGACTGACTGGCCCCATTCTCTACTATGACAGCGCTCAATTATGACTTCATTCACTCTGGGACTCAACTCTAACGACTAGTCACAGCGATTGTGATTAAACTGTACTTCTGCTTTTACTTTAGAAAAGGCCTTTTGGAAATCGATTAATCATTCACACAGCCTCCAAGGGGAGGCTTCATTGTTTGACGCGTTACCTGTGGTTGAAAATACACAGTCTGAACACAGTCAGTAAGGTGTAGGAGAGAGTTAAAGTCATCCATGCGAACCACAGTACTAGGGGGGAAAAAACAAGTCAGGAGGAGGTACAGTAGGGGTGGCAAGCAAGCATTGAGCATATCAAGGAAGTCAAGATGAATATGAAGTCAGGCAAAAATAATTAGTTAAATTGGGAACCATTGATTTTATTTCAATTATATTTAAATCAGCCCCCTTCATCTCTGGGGAACAATTGCCCACACAGACCTATTGTTCCATTCCCTTTCATTAGAGAGAGCTAAAGGGACCATTGTTTAAAGTACAGTACTTTAACCAGGAAGCCAGGTCAGGTCACCAGTGTGGTGAGACCAGCTGCCCCGCTGACTATAACACCCAATGGAAACGAATGTAAAACAATGATCATATGATGTGCATCAAGGATCTGGCGAGGTCTCACGCCGTGCCTCACCGGCGGGGCTCAAGTCATTAGCTGCGACTCCAGCGTGAGGTCTGAAGTCATTTTCATACATCTCAAGTCAGTCATGACTCGAGTCCAGGTCACACTGACTTATGTTTACTCCTCTGCGGGGGCTGGGATGTGACGTAGTCATGTGAAGGAATAGCATTACGAAGTTACTGCAGCTTCTGTTTTTATACTTACACATGGAGGGCCACAAGATTCCATGAATTTTAAACAATCGTTTTGTTATTTTTAATTGTATTGTCTGTACACAGCAAGTGTGTGTGTGTGTGTGTGTGTGTGTGTGTGTGTGAGTGAATATGTTTTGTATGCATGTTCACGTTAGGTATGCAGGTTTACAAAATACAAATGATTGCATTTGAGTGTGTGTGTGGGTTTTCCAGGCAGAGAGGTGAAGAATTAAGGTGTGGAGCCAGACTGTCTAATAAATCTTGTGGCTGGTACGTGTGTGTCTGTGCGGAGAGATTGTGCATGTAAGGGTTTACAAGTATGTGTGTGTGTGTGTGTGTGTGTGTGTGTGTGTGTGTGTGTGTGTGTGTATTCTAGGCAAGGTGAGACATTGAGATGTGGAGTGTCTAATAAATCGTGGCGGCCGCTCAAGGCAGCATGGGCATACAGAGAGAGAGAGAGCTCACACCTGGCCCACCACGCACACAAATGACCCAGAGACACACATGACCTGTCACTCATCACCTCAACATACAAATACCATTGGCCCTTCTTCAAAACACGCTTCATCACTCTGTAACTGACTTTCTTCACTCCCCGCAAGCTAACTAGTGCACAGATCGCATACCATAGCAGAGGGTCAACATGAGGCACAGGTGCGTGCGTGTGTGTGTTTGTGTGTGTGTGTGAGATTTGGGTATCAGTAAGAGAGAAGGTTTATGTGTGTGCTCACGCTGTTTGAGGTCTTGTTGTATATGTGTGTTTAGTTCCATAGTGAGATAAGGAAATTCAAACTGAGGTTATTATGCTCCTGCAGAGAAGGAGAGAGAGAGAGAGGGAGAGGGGAAGAGAGGGAGAAGAGAAAGGGAGAGAGAAAGAGAGAGGGGGAGAGAGAGGGGGGGAGAGAGAAGAGAGAGGGAGAGAGAGAGCGCGAGAGAGGGAAGAGAGAGAGAAGAGTGGAAAATAAAACAGCACATAGGAAGAAAAACAAAGGCTCCCCTCTGATTGAATCTGTTGAGGCATGGCATTGAGATAGATCACAGGTGTGTGTGCATGTGTGTGTGCGTAGACACATGGGCACACACTTGAGCCTTGTCTGATCTATATAAAATGGAAAAAGATGGAACTTTACCTCTTTCTTCAAAAGTGCATGTGTGTGTGCGTGCACGTGGATGGCCCTGTGTGTCTGTAGACAAGGTTGTGTGTGTGTGTGTGTGCGTGTCCTGGTGTGCATAATGTGTGTATCAGCATTCATGCAGCTCAGTGAGTGTGGTTACATATTTCCTCAGCGCTGCAGTGTGTGATTAAGTGGAGTTTGAAGAGATAGGCTTTACGGTACAGTGGCCTCATCACAGCCAGGCTCCTCCCAGCCAATCACAACAATACACACAGGTAGGTGCTGAACTGTGTATGGACCACTGCACTTCTGTGTTACAAAGAGATACAGGGTGAATGATGGGAAAAAAAACTATTTCGAATGCATATATTGTATAATACTGTACAGGAAATTGTTATTAATCTGCTGCTACACTCTTGCTAAATAAAGCAGGGCTTGCAATAATAAGCCTCAATTGGTCAATGGGTTGACCATGGATGATGTGCTATAGGTTATTGTTTTGCTACGTATAGAACATGCTTCAGTATGTATGGCTGATAACGTCACTTTATTTGATTGATTTGTTGTTATATGCAAGCCATTGATCTGTTTGATGCAACACTAGCATACATGGTGAAATGTAGCAGTCATTAATTAAACTAAAGTTGCTTTGGAGGTTGAAGCCAAGTACACATTTACGTTTACTTTAAATACCCAAGACCTGGTTTGAATGGATCCTTTAGTAAACACATCAAGTTGCTACAGTATTTGGAGAACACGCTCCAAAAAGTAACCAATGGTCAACAGCAAAGTTTGATTCGTCACCAAGGAATAATGTTAACTGGTAGATGCAGGAATCTCTGACCGTTGATTGGTTATTTGACGTGGCTGAAGGTGGATGAACAGAAAACAGGAACTTGTTTATTTATTGTTGCGAGGCCATTATCCAACTGGATGAGAAACTACTCACGTTGGTGAAAACGATGTCCTCGGAGACGTGTCTTATTATGCATCGTATGGACACCAAAACAGAGACGAAGAGAAGAGGGACACTAACTCTCGAACTGAGAACTGGTTTGGAATTCTAACAGCCCCATCTTCAGCAGACGCGGGAGGGCTGGCTGAATTTATCACTGTCCCATTTTTCTTCCTGGAGGGAAGGTACAAAGAACTAAGCATCCACCGAGGCCTTGACACCTCTCTGCTCAGCTGACCTCTCACTAGCTGGAGCTGTCTAAAGGAGAAGGGTCAAAAGGGACAAGGTCGCACTGCAGGGAGGTAAAAAGTTAACCTCCTTGGTCCCACATTACAGTGGTCACTTAATGCTTCGCTGCACAAAAGCAGATGAAGGCTTGTTATGAAGACCACAGAGGTAACAGACACGGAGAGAGAACCTGACACCTAGGTCACAAAGACTGAAATATATAGTAAATACTGTTACCAGCAAATTACCAGGTTGATAATGTTTTGTTCCATATTTAAATATACTGTACCTCACAAATAAAGTGAATGAACGAATATAAACATAAAACACATATTGGTGGTTTACTGTACATGTGCGGGTTACAGTGATGTTTAAGCAGTAATGTTATAACATCTATGAGATAGCAAATTGTGAGATTGTGAGAATAATTTACTTTGTAGACCCACAAGGGGTCAGTATTACTATGTCATGAGCACTTTGTTGTAAAAAAAATAAATAATAGTGAAGCATAGGCTACTTCACTGGTATGCTTGTGAACAAAGTTCAGTTTAATTTTACTTCACAATTGTGCTATTTCACATGACAGAGATTTCAACACTGCAAGTTGCCATATGATCAAATTCAATCTAGAAACATAAAACTGTTGACATACTGTATGTGACTATACGATGCCTGGCGCTGTCACCGCTCTATAACATTTGGAATATGGACATGGATCGCTCAGTTTGTCATGGATTTGGAATATGCTAACAATGGGTTTTGATGACATACGTTTATTGCTGGATACCTTTTTGTGTGTTGAATTTTGTTGTTTTGTGATTTTATTAACACTTAAGATCTACATATTTACCAAGTAGTACAACATGAATGGTCAGTAGTTTTGTTTTACTGTGTGTGTGCAAATTCTGGTTCTGTGTGGACACTGGACACACAGAACCTGTGTGAAGTTGGGATGTCCACTCAGCCGGCCAGATCAGTGTGGGTTTAGCTTTGCTGTGGTGTAATTAGTATATTACAGTGTCATGGAGCAGGTTTGCAAAGCTTTAACATTAGCTCAATTGGAAACATTAGCTCATAGACACAGGTGGTGCAAGGTTGGTGGGTGTTGAGTGGGTACATGGTCTTTCTTTTGTTTACATATCACATTAGGTATCCATTGTTTTAGCTAGTTTCTCACAATGTTCCCTCCCTCCAAAATCCCTCCTTTTAAAAAGAACTCCTGTGAAAGCGGACTTGGTGAAAACACTCCGCTGGAGTAGCACTGTACTGTAATATGTACCGGTAAGTGTGAGTGATCCGGGCACCTGCAATTGTGTCGCTTTGCCCCCCAGTGGCCAGAACGGTGCCTTTAGGGTTGTGTGAAGCTTTAATCCTACTTGTACATGGTCTTCTGTGCACACAGAAGGTCAAGCGGAAAATAACCGTTCTAGGAATTAAGCCCTAAAGCAGGTGTGATCTGAAAACATCCTAAAATGTAAAGCACTCATTCTCAAGTTTTCAAAGCACGTTTTGAAAATGCTACATTATCAGAAACACTGGAAGACCCATAACACAATGCAAAACTATGCTATTAAGTACAGGAAGGTACATTTCAGGAAGATATATAGATGCCTTGGAAGTAAAGGCAGCTATGTGTGGTAATTCGACACACCATTTTTCAGGATTGGGTTGTAATTTGAAACCACTTTTATTGTAGGAGGGAGCAGCTGGGTTTCTCTGTAACTGATAAATCTCTGGATATCATCATAGCATACAAAACATTGCTTTTTGTTGAAATTGCCAAATTCTAAATGGTCTAGTGTGTGTGTGTGTGTGTGTGTGTGTGTGTGTGTGTGTGTGTGTGTGTGTGTGTGTGTGTGTGCCACACACACATTGCCTGTCATGCCACCAGTGCTCCAGTGGACCGTTTTGATTGACAGGTAATAACCCCTGACCCTCAATTACGTCAACCTACACTCCTCTCTAAGCCCACCCTGTGTGTGTGTCTCCTTGTCCCCTCACAAGACCCCTCCACTACATAATTCTCCCTTAGTTTTCTTTTCTCATCCCTCTGTCCATCTCTCTGCCGTATGTGATTTCCTTACGGAGCTGTTTTTCCTACAGGTTCTAGGGTGTGTGTGGAGTGGGGGGCCGATAGATTTATAGGCCAATCACATCTGCTGAAGCCATCAAGGACCACCACCCCCCCTACACTGAACTCATCAGAATGAAATTGTGGTTGGTTGTGTGTGTGTGGGGGGGGGGGGTGTAGATGACTGAATGAGAGGTAGGTTTTTAGGGTGAGAGACCAAACAGAACGATGACAGATTTAGAGGAAAGAGGCAGAAGAGGGAATTTAATATTGGTGTGGTTTGGATGAAGGGAGGGGGTTTAAACAAAGAGAGGCAGAGGAAGATGTTTAAACACAGTAAACACTGTAATAAGGAGAAGGGTGTGTGTGGGGGTGAACGGAAAGATCAGCTTTCTCTCCGTGAGAGAGGAGCAGCTGAATGAGGAAGATTTAATGCTGCCTCTCTTTATGAGGTTGTAAGTCATTTTTCTTTGATGAAAGTGATCCTCGTGTTTATGGCTACCATCTCATCTCTCTCTCTCACATACGCACGCACGCACGCACGCACGCACACACACACACACACACACGCACACACACACCTTTTCTCCTGTCACACACTCTTCCCCTACCTACAGTACATCTCTAGTCAGTCTCAATATTGGAAAAAAGCATATACGCTCTTTAACAGCCGTTCTCAAACTCTCAAACCCACAATAACACCCCCTCCCTTCCCCCCATCCCATGCACACACACGCACAAACGCAAATCAGAAATCAGAAAAAGGAATTTGTTTTGGCGTTGTTGGTGCATATCAAACGTTCTCTAAATATAAGAAAGATAAGAAATCAAGTATTAAAAATATAAACAATATAAATATACTGTATATACACAGTATATAAGTAAAAGAGCCGTACAGCTGATCGGTGCACAAATAAAGTGACACATACTGACCCACAGCCAACAACAAGTCTGGAAAAACTAGAATAAAGCCAAACTAAAACAACAACAACCTCACAAACTCTCTGGGGGAAGTCCTGACCCCCACTATGAAGACCACTGTTCTATACGTTACTAGTGATGATGCCTGATCAGATGTAGCTCGCCTCTCTCACCCATCCCCCCCCCCTCGCTCTCTCTCCCTCTGTCTCTGTTTGTTTAATAAGACATGATGGGTGGAGGTTGTCGGCCTCTCCCAGGTGGAAGTTCACCCTCTCTCCTCTCCTCCGGCACACAGTCTCATTAGGCAGAGACACATTGACACACACACGCACACACACACACACACACACACACAGACACATACTGTGTTGGGCTAGCTTGCTGGTTTTCCAACTGACTTCTCCCCTTCTCTTTCTGCTGGCTGGATAATTGTGACCTTTTTTGTCTTGATGTCTGTTGTTTTGTTTACTATTGACCTTTTCCAGGTGAGCGTTCCTACGACATTGTCTTCCCATTTGCCACCTTTTGTTTGTGCTGACAAAGTTTTTCTGCTGTTTATCCGTGGTGCTCCTGACCTCGCTGTCTTGTTTACTCTATAGATCTCTCTGGTACCCAGTTCACTTCATAAGTCTCTCTGTCTTTCTCCCTGTCTCCATTAGAAAATATCTGAATCCATTTGCTCTGCGTGTTTCGTCTAGGGCCATTTATTACAGTACAGTACTACTATTACAGAACTACAGTAATTATTATTACTTTATATTATTAAGTAAATATTATGACGGTAGTGGATATTCAGCTGTCGGACCAATCAGATCAGACCTACGATATGTCACAACGTCTGAAGTCGCACCCAGGGGCGGTGCTCCCCCTCTCCGTTCCATACACCAATCATTCATTCCTTCATTTCACCTGTTATTTGTTGTTAGTTATTGTTTGTCGTGACCTAAGTAAAAGTCTTAATTATTGCTATTCTTTTCTCCGTGTTTTGTTTGTTGTTTTTTTGTGATTCAGTGTCCGTGCTCGTTTGTCTGCGCCGGTGCTCACCCCACCTCATCCCCGTTACTGCAGTTAACATAACACATGCCCTGATCTTAACCTTTTAATGCCTGACGCGCGCAACAAAATCTAAAACTTTTCTTTGTAAAAACTTTCACTCCAATGGGGAAAATATGTTCTGTTGCAATCCAAAGTCAAAACGTTTATTTTGAACAGATTACATGTTTTGCTCTTTCAGCTGTGAAAAGATGTAGCTGTCCAAAATAAATCATTTTCTGGGACAAAAAAGTAAGCCCATTGAAAGGGGCCAGCAGGGCTAAGACACAGGGAAAAAGTAATACGCCTATCAAACACACTACTGTACATTTCCACCCTCAATTGGATCTTCACAATATGGGATGTACGGGTGATGGGTACTGTGTGGCTAGACATTGCCCAGCAGACTCTGATAAAGACGGCAGGTTCAACTCTTGGAGGAGCATACTGTCAATTTCCTTCCCTTCATGTTCTTTTTTTTATTGTGAGCAATAAGGAAAAGTGAGACTCATTGCTTGTGTGCTAAAGGGTGCGTCGTAAGAGGCGAGTGCAGGTGCAGAATGGAGATGCAGTGACGCAGACTGATGAACAAGCGTTCTTACGCTCACAAAGTTTAATAATCCAAATCTTTTTCACAGCAAGAGACCACACACACCCACACCCACACCCACACCCACACACACACACACAGCGTGACAGCATACACAAGCAATCACCGAGAATTCCCATCATCCACCCTCCCGCTTATATAGGCCCAGGGAGAGGTTAGATGAAGGGGTGAGAAGCAGGTGTGCAGAATTTGGGGCTGCTGGAGTGCGCTGGATGTGTGGACGGCCGACGATTTAATACACCAGGGAGCTCGACTGGGGAGCTCGGAGGAGCGGCTCCGGTTGTTACATGTGCGAGGTAGTGGTGCGTTAAAAACGGTTTTGCATTTGTGTTGAAGGCCTAATGCCTAATCTGAACCAATTGTGTTGTCTAGATTGGTCAGATCTGATGGATGAACATACATTACCTATTATTAATATTAGTATTATTATTGTTATTATTATCTTGCTTTCACTGTTGCTAAATGATCCAGTGAATCTCTCTGTCTCTCTCTGTCCATCTCTGTCCACCCACTCAGCTCCCTCCTGCTCATGGCTTTGACAGTCAGTACAGAGAGAGGGGGGTGGGTACAGAGAGGATTGCAGGGGCCATGTGCTGCTTCAGATAAGCCAATGTTTTGCTCTCAGGAGCCCTCTGGCCCCGTGCCAGGACCCCTGCTCCTGTCTTATCCCAGCCCTGCCCCCTAATGCAGTGTCCCCAGTCGCTCACACACACACATACACACACACACACACACGGACACACATGGACACACACACACAAACACAGACACGGACACACACACAAACACGGACACACACGGACATGGATACACACACAAACAGAGGGAAAGAGAGATGACAGAAGACCTAATCAGATATTCACACATTTGTACACTTCAGCACCTAGACAAGTAGTCAGAGGACAATTCTCTCTCTCTCTCCCACTCCCTCCCTCCCTGCCTCTCGTTCTCTCCTCCTCCCTCTCTCCCTCTCTCCCCCTAGTCAGCAGATGCTCGCAATGCTCACGCACACGCGCACACGTTATTATGTGAGAGGTGCGGGGACCCATTGTATTCCTTATGTCTTGTTTGTAGGTAGTGGAATTCCTGAGGACAAAATTGAGTTGTTCTGATGTGTTTTTGGTTGGCGGAGAGGCAGACAAAGCATTAGAGACCCGGGGGGGGGGGGGGGCCGCGCCGTGCTGGGGTCAGTGGCCCCCAGGCTCTCCACACCATGAGGCATGTAGTGTTTATTCATACATAGTGTTTATTCACACTGAAGACAGAAATGAATAGATAATGCAAAACATCGTTGTCATCAAATCCCTAAAAAACTGCACTGATAATAATACCGGTCTGAACCAGGACAATCAGAAAAAAGGCAGCAATGGTTCAATAGGCCGCCCCATCAGACAGTGATGGTTGTAAAAGATCTTGTTAGTTCTTGGGTGATACATTGGCCATCTAGCAGAGCTTTAGTGGCCCTTATCTATCTTATAAAAGACACGAGCACAAATGATGGAGAGGCAGACATCATGGGTAAGCAGCTGGAGATCCACACACGAGCACGAGTACAATGCCCCTGTCCACACATACCTCAGACATACGCACAACTCACATACACACACACGGCATTTAATGAAATGGCTGGTTTGTTGTGTGTGTGTGTGTGTGTGTGTGTGTGTGTGTGTGTGTTTGTGTGTGCCTGCGTGCATTCGTGCCACCATAAGGCACTTGACTGTGTGTAAGTGAGTTAGTGCTCTGTCCCCAGTGTGTGTGGCACTGCACTTTATGGCCAGGATTTATTGTCCTTAGTCTCCAAAGTGAACATTAATAGATTTATAGATGGCAAGACTTGGTGATCCGTCCAAACTATAAGAGAGAGATCTTGGATGTGGGAAATGTAGGAGGAAAGGGGGAATAATGAAGAAAGAGAATGGAGCCGGCATGTTGAGAGAGACGCAATACCAAACATTCCTGTTTTTTCACAACACCAAATAGGATGTCGCCTATGTTTGGAGAGACCTTTTCCATATTTACATTTAGTGACTGTAGTAAAAGAGAAGATAATACATTTTTTGCATAGTCACAATAAAAATAATGATTAATTGTCTTGAGAATGTCTAACAGAGTACTGCAGAATTTTCTTGCCTCGATTGTGATGCCAAATTTGTGTTCATGCTTCACAAAATAATGCGGGGACTTTGGCAGCAAAAAATTCATTTAAATTCTGCGAAGCTTTCCCCATTTACAGCTAGCCAACTTAACAAGTTCCATTCTACTAACTGTCCAAAATGGTAACAGCTGCTTCTTCCACATAGCCGCTAACGATGTGTTCTAATTGTGGATTTGTTTTGGTCACTGAGCCAATGGGGTGTTTGACTAGCTCCCAGAACTTTTGGTCCATTCTCAGTCAGCTGGGTCTGTCGTAGTGTGTGTGTGTGTGTATGTGTGTTGGGGGGTAGACTAGATGAAGGGTAGAAGACAAGCTGGTTCCCAATGTGACAAACTCTCATCCAAGTTCCTGCATCTGTCCATCGCTCCAACAGACGGCGTGTGTTTGATTGTTTGCATGAGTGCGTTTGTGTGTATCTGCGTGTGTTCACAAGCATGCCCGCACACTCGTGTGCCCACATACGTGATAAAATGCCGGGGTGTTTGTGTATGTGTGTGCTTTCTGCTTAACTATCCCAAGTGTTAAGGTGGAGTAGCAATTACTAAAATACTTGGCAGCGTCACAAGGCTTCCTCAGAATGAAGAGAAGTGTGCGTGTGTGTGTGTGTGTGTGTGTGTGTGTGTGTGTGTGTGTGTGTGTGTGTGTGTGTGTGTGTGTGTGTGTG